>BROJ01000117.1:0-101111 GCA_026008555.1 Fistulifera pelliculosa | reverse complement strand
GGATTCAACTTCCATTCGTCTATAGGTTTCAAAGTACCATCCACGTCAAACACCTTTGTAAATGTACAATAGGAATAGCAGTTAGAGAGTAGAGAACCAAAAGGACTCTGATCTCTGATCTTAAAGTAGGACAGACGTTTCTCTGTTCTCTGCATTCTGCAATTCCGCGTTCGCGAATTCTTTAACGGTAACTAAGTAGTGTAAAGTGACTTGGATTTTTATCGTAAATATGTCAGCATAGACTGTACATTGGCACATTAACATTATTTGTTAGGCAGCTTCCAATAATCTCAACTTGCACGCCGGAAACCCGAGACCAAAACTGCACGTTCGGCAGACGGAAATATCATACGTCACGAAGTGCAAACCCATTCAGTTCCAATTTCCGACAAGGCACCGAAGGGGGCTGTCGGTGTTTTGAAAGGACTCTTCGTCGTCAATGCTGCACAGGAAGGGTTGGGAAAGAGCTTCCCATCTCCTGATCGTCATTTTCATTGTTTAGATTTTGGTTGGAGTAATGACATTACTCGCTCACTAAAAGAAGAAAAAACCGACCAAGCTTACATTAATTTGCAAGATTGCAATGACGACAAGGAGATCAGACGTGTTGGATGATGGTAGGGAGTCCTCGTTGTTGGAATAAATGGCAGGTTGAAGTTTTCGCCTCACACTGTGCTCGTCCTTGCAGGCTCTTCCACGAAAAAACAAGTGAAACGCCAACGAACAAATGTTCAAGATGATACTAATAACCCGATCAAGAGAAGCACTGCAGCTACAGATGATAAAGACGGGGACGTTTTTCCAGCAAAGGTAAGAATCAGATGTTTCGAACGACCGGTCGCGCTATTGTTTCTCACTTTCTGCTGACCGAAGTTGATGAAAATCATTGACGATGTGCAAAACTCCATGGCGATTCGATGGTCCCAAGACGGATCCGTTTTCGGGATCCTGCAAACCGAATTTCAAGCCCAGATAATGAGCAAACACTTTCAAAGTTGCACGTTTGCGAGCTTTGTTCGTCGCTTGAGTCGATGGGGATTTGAAAGATCATTGCGAGAGGAGTTCCCGATGGATTGGATGGTGTATCGCCATCACCTCTTCCGCCGGGAAACGCGACCCTTTTGAAAATCTAACTTCGGGGCAAATGTATGAGATTAACGCTTTGAAAGAAGAAGCAATTGATAATCCTGCTACTGCTGAAAGTGCGGTGAATTCTACATTCCTACCAACTGATCTCATCGCTCTGGGGTCCGAGTCTGCAGTTGCTTCACTGCCTCGTCCACAACTTTCGCCATCCCAAAGTGTAGCGGTAGACACACAGTGGCAAGCCAAGATGGGCCGTGCGCAAAGTTCTGGTAATGACGGTCCGAGTCTGGATATTTTGCGCTCGCAAAGCTCTTTGAATGCTGCGAATGATGTCTTGAACCTCGATCGGTTACGCACTCAAACGGCATCGAACAGCGCGTTTCCTGCCGGTTCGACTCTTCACCGACTGCTGAGCGGTACAACTCATCCTTTTGTTGCCAATGAGTCGAGATTGAACAACTTGTCGAATGAACGGAATGTGCAAATGGACAATCGGCGTCTTCTGACTCTGCTTCAATTACAATCCCTTTCTGGTACCTCCATTGCGGACACTTTCTACCCCGCCGCCGCCTGTCACCAATCGGCTGTTGCAATCCAATCTACTGGCTGCACTGGGCTTGATGCAACAAGGAAGAGAATCAGCAGCATTTACGCCATTGAATCAACTGAGTGACGAGGAACTCATTCGGTATCTTCTGTTTTCGCAGAATCATCATCGGCGGTGATTTTTCATGACTGTTTTGTGTCAATTCAAAGAACATGTACGCTATTTTTAAGTATAGAATCCAGTTTAATCGTTTCGGGGTTATTCGACTATTCTATGTGCATGTAGTAGCTATTATCGCTTGTTGTCGTCCCAGATGTCACCAAGTCCAGTTCGAAATACGCACTGCACATGTTTTCGCAATTCCGACAGCGTCCATTGCTGAGTGGGGAAACAAGAACGGCAACTACCTGGGCGCCTTTTCGTCGGCTCGCTCCAGAAGAAGATGGCAATTGAGCACCCGATAATTGCACGAAAATGCAGCTGCCAATGATTATGGACTATATCCATCAAACCACAACATTCATCGCGCGTTTGACATCTTTTGCTCAAGCAAGCACAATGTTCTCTCTCTAGCGCCTGTTTGATTTCGAAGAGAGGGCGCAAAACGGGTCGCATTTTGGTTGAACAAAAAAAAATGGCGACTTGCTAACAAAAGTCTCTCGCGCGCGATGACTACCGGTTCTGGTACTCAACCGTGTCCAATGGAGTGTACAAGGTACAAGAGTACAGTACGTGGATCAAAAAACACTCCGATCGATGACCCCATAAATAACAAAATGACTGCACGTGAAGAGTAAAACGTGCACGAGAGGCGCGAGATGAGAAAAGATCAAAACGCAACAACAAAAGCGCCGGCGCTGCTTTTCGGTATTGTTCTCGCTATAGATAGACTCAATTCAAGCTCAATTGCTGTTGTCTTTTTTTATCATTCAATCAACATGACGACGACAGATCAAGGCAAGCTCTGGTCGCTGCGTTATTACGATACATTCTACGAAACAAACGCGACGCTCGATCGCCCCGAAAAGAGCAACGCCGATCGTTTTGTTTCGGAAACGGGTGAACCCTTTGCGATTTGTCCTCTCAGTGTCATTGAGCCGTTTACTACGGGGTCTGATACAGCACATCGAGCGACGTACGAAGATGCCTTTTCGATCGCACTCGCAATTCAACATTTGAATACAGGCGACGGAAGCATCGTTCCGCAAATTGCCAAATTAAACGAAACCTGTCCGATTCGATTCACCATGATGACTGCGGATACGGCTTACACGCCCGGCATTGCTTTGAAACACGTTGTTGATCAAGAAGGCACCGCCTGTGCCTTTATCGGCGCCTACCGCAGTGCCGTCAGCATGCCCATGGCGATTGTGACAGGCTTGCTCGGATATCCCCAAGTCAGTCCCAAATCGACTTCGGCCGATCTCGATGATCGCAGTCAGTATCCTCTCTTTGGACGAACGGTCCCGTCCGATGCTGGCAACGCTGTTCCGCTCGTCATGTATTTACGCAATGTACTGCAAATCAAGAATCTGGCCGTCATCAATGTCAATGATGCGTACGGCAATGCTTATGTCGAAGGCATGCGACAAGCGGCCGCCAAGTATGCACCGGATTTGAGCATTCAGCAAATTCCCGTCGATAAGAATACAGAGAGTATGCAAGCGGCCGTGACCAGTGTCAAGAATACGGGGATTCGATTTGTGTTTTGTGTCGTCTTTACCAAAGAAACGCACGATGCCTTGTTGTTGGAAGCTTATAATCAAGGTGTGGCGGGAATGGATTGTGCACAATTGGATCTTTGGAGATTCGTTTTGGGTGTTTTGATTGATCGGACGTTTGAAAAAATTCGCCGCTTTATTTGGCGTATCGGTGAGCCAAATGAAACGATATTTGATAGATTCACTCATACTGAATGTGTTGCATTCTTCATTCATTCATTCATTCAAATTTACAGAGGCGTCGGTCTACTCGAGATATCGGGAGGCATTACGGGGATGGAAAAATATCTCTACGTCGATCAATTGACGCAAATGCGCAATCCAGTAGATATGGATTACATGCGTGGACTTTGGCCGCGTCCCGATTTGGAGCCGCCCGAATTTGTGCAACCCGACGATCCGACGTTTTTGAATCGAATTGTTACGAGTGGCTTTTCTCCTTTGCGTACGAAGCTGCAATCGGATTGGGATGGAGTGCTTGTCAAGCAATTGAAAGTAATGAGAATGTGACGCTGTTTTTAAATGGGACAAAACACTACGAGCAATTCCGGAAAAACGAATTTGATGGAATCAGTGGTCGGGTTGCGCTCGATCCACTTACAGGAACACGTCTACCGGAATCCGCAGTGTATCGTGTTGCCAATTACATTCCCGTTCCGGTCGATCCGAACGAACCGAACGGTGAACAGAAGTTTGATTCGGTCTTGACGCACATTTTCCTCAATTCGGAATGGCAGACTCGAGGTGACTACATCTTCAACGATGGCACAACCAATCTACCCATTGATATGGCTCCACCTCCCGACGAAAATACAGGCGCATTGATTGGCGCTGCATTCGGCGCCACTGCATTCTTGTTGCTGGCTGCTGGTTTGATCTGGTGTTTAAAGAGCACAAGCGAAAATCGAATGACTCGGTCTGGATGGTGCAGAAGCAAGAGTTGACATTTGCGGATCCGCCGGAAATATTAGGTCGGGACAGTTTGGCTTGGTCTTGGCAGCCGAATACCGAGGCACAAAGTTGCCGTCAAACGCGCGATTCCGCCAAAGAAGAAGATTAAGAAATCGACCAGTGGATCGGGTAGCTCTGATGGGAAGGAAGGAAGTAAAGCTCGCAAGAGCCTTTTGACGTCGACTCTGAAGCATTGGTCCGCGCTGACCTAGCAGTGCTCACGGAGATGCGTCGGAAGATCCGTCGGGACAAGTTCGGGTCCAACTCGGTCGACTAGCGTTTCTGGAACACACTCTGGCAAAGCGTCATGGGGTAATATGGGAAGTTTGTCCGGCTTGACAAACAACAAAAAGAATAGCATGAACATGGATCAGCAAAACTACCGTAAGCTGCGAGACGATTTTGTGGAAGAGATGCGCTATTTGAGTCGTCTTCGACATCCATGTATCACCACGGTCATGGGCGCTGTCATGGAGAAGAACGAAGATCCCATGTTAGTGATGGAATATATGAATCATGGATCCTTGTACGATCTACTTCACAACGAAACCATGGTTTTGGAAGGAGATGTGCTCCTGCAAATTTTGTGTGACATCTCGCAAGGTGTTCGATTCTTGCATTCAGCTGATCCGAAAGTCATACATGGTGATCTCAAGAGCGCCAACATTCTTGTCGACACTCGTTTCCGAGCAAAAGTGGCTGATTTTGGTCTAAGTCAGAAAAAGAATTTGGGTGGAACTGGTACACCGTTCTGGATGGCGCCAGAGCTGTTGCGACAAGAATCGGCAAACACTGATAAAACAGATGTCTTTTCCTTTGGAATCATGCTGTATGAAGTCTATGCCAGACGAGACCCGTATGAAGGCCAACGAGCGAGAGATGTCTTGCGGGCCGTTGCCGATCCATTGATTCGAAAGCGACCACCTCCACCAAAGCACATGCCAGTCTCGCTGAAGACGCTCATGGCTGATTGTTTGGATGACGACCCAGAGAAACGCCCAACCTTTGAAGAGATTGACACACGTTTGAGGCGTATTGACGCCGAAGCCGCGGTGACAGCATCTGCGTCGAATGTGAAGAACTCGCATGTGTCGTTGTTTGATATTTTCCTCGTCATGTCGCAGAAGCTTTACGAGACGGCCGCAAAGTCGAGCCCGAGCACAAGGATGTCGTCACAATCTTTTCTCCGATATCGTCAATTACACTGACATGAGTTCTAAAATGGACCCTTCCAAGGTTGCCAAAATGCTCGATCGGTTGTACAACAAGTTTGATGCACTCTCGCATGAGTTTGAGATCTTCAAAGTGGAGACAATTGGAGACGCCTACATGGCGGTAACGAATCTCGTCACGAAACAGACACACGATCATGCAAAGCGCATGGCAAGGTTTGCGATTCAGGCTGTTGCTGCCGCCAACGAGACCCTCATTGACGAAGACGATCCTTCGAAAGGTCACGTCAACATTCGTGTTGGCTTTCACTCGGGCCCTGTCGTGGCGGATGTGGTCGGCAATCGAAACCCGCGCTATTGTTTGTTTGGTGATACAGTCAATACAGCCAGTCGAATGGAAAGCAACTCGGCCATGAACCGGATCAATTGCAGTGAGGAAGCCGCGAAATATCTCAAGGATCAGGCTCCAGAGATTCCGTTGAAGCCGCGTGGTCTGGTGTCGATCAAAGGAAAAGGTGAAATGAATTGCTTTTGGGTCAATGAGGCCGGCACTACAAAGACTCTGCATTGGAGCGACTCCGGGCGAAGCAGAAGTTGCGGCTCCTGCAGCAGGAGATTGATCAGTGGGGAGCTCAAGCGGATGTCCAAGAGCAAGCTCCGCAACTCGATTTGGAAGCGCAGCAGATAGTACAGGAAGGCAACTCGCGCTCTCTTGAGGAAACGCCCAGCGTCGAGTTCAAGAAAATGGAGACCAATTTGAAGGGTCGCCTGGCACGAGCACAAAAGTACGACACGAGCGATATGCAATTCTTGTAACAATGTATACAGTTCCGAGTGATTTAGTAACAATTATTTTGAACAACGTCTGCTCTGTTAACTATCGTTTCGCGTCGTCCCACGTATAACCAAGTGTTTGTATCAATTTCTGAATGCGCATTGCGTATTCTTTGGAAAACTCCGACAACGTCAAATTGATTTCTTCCTTGTTAATTTGATATTGTGTCGAAATCATGGGTTGCTGCAGCTGTTCATCGCGACATTTCCATGCGACCTTTTCTTGATTGGAACCGTACAAGAGTTTATTATTCGTGTCATTATGAAACCCAGCCAGGGCAGCCACTTGACAGGGCGATGTCTCTTCGACACGATACCAGTGATCAATGGCGCCTTGTTGATGCGCCGCTAGCATGGCTTGATTGTACTCCAGTACATACATAGGTAGCGACCCAATCGAGACACGTATCCAAATCTTGTACCGAAAACAAGGCCGAAACAAAGGTTTCAAAGGAGGGATGAACGGTTGTTCCATTACAAAATTTTGCCACCAAAGACTCCATTGTATGCATCGGATGCCGAACTTGCAACAGGTTGACGGCAAAAGGCGTTTCGCATGATTGTTGAACAGCACAACCCCATTCCTTTGCAACAACTTAAAACACGATTTCATCCAACACGACGACCACGTCTGCCACGACGAACAAGACTGAGCCGCATACATGCGAGGATGAAATCCCATATTGTTGGTGAAATTGACGCACAGTGGGGCCATGCGGAGAATCGGTTCTTCTTGGGTGGAGGAAGAAAGCGAATGCCGTGAAACCAAGAAACGGTTCCGTCGCGACAAAAGTATGTGGTCGAATCGGAAACTTCATGCTGTACTTCCAAACCCAAGTTGGTAGAAAGTTCGTGCGCTACTTGCGTCGTGCCGCTGCTCATGGTTCCGACAATCAAGAGTTGCCGGGGTTCTGTTCTGTTCAAGGCCGGTCGCAGAGCTAATAGCGGACGGACCAGTTCGGGCCGTTGCAAACGGATATACAAATACGCATTGTACAGCAAATAAGGAATCAAAACATACGGTAACACAACAATCAAAGGATGTCCCCAAAAGATTTGTGACAGCGTCTTTTCGTCGTCGTCTTGCGGCTGCTCTTGGTTGGCATCCTCGTTTCGAGTCGTTGCTGCGGTTCCTGAAGGATTGCCGCGCGCTTTCTTTCCTCGCCGCTGACGAACGGTGCTGCTCATTGTATTGATTGATGATAGTTTGACTAAATGATAAAGAAGAATTGAAATAATAGACAACGCACACTCAAGAGGCGACGATTGATTCTATTCTCATTTTTATGGTTGTTCCTTTGGATCCGCGACCGCTGACAACGAAAACGAAAACCGAAACTTGTTTCGGTATTGCAAATTGGAGTACCGGTCTGAAATGATTTTGTTAGGGCAAAGAAGTGTGTGTGTCTCATTTCTCGATCTTTTGCGCCGATTGCCGATGCACGTCACTTTGGTACACTCCCTAACCCTGGTCGAGAACAACAAACATTGATCATTCATTTTTCTTATTGAGCGGCAAACGGCAAAAGTAAACGTATGATGATTTCGTTGCAGACAAAGATCTCGCCATTCCATCGGCACAAACGCCGTCAAAGTTAAAGAAGAAGAAACAAGTTACGAAACACCATGAAATATTGCACTTTCCTTTTCTTTCCTTGCCCTAGCAAGTGCTCAGGATCTGACTCTCTACCAGACAATCGCTGCGAATGACGATCTTTTCCACGTTGAGTGCGGCCATTGGCCTCGCGGGTTGGGCCGATTACGGTGACGCGGCCAATATCACCGTATTTGCTACCAACAATGCTGCTTTTGAGTCTCTCTGCCTGCCAAGTATTTGACGCCCGGTTTCTTGCCTCACTTGGTGAAACGTTTGGAATATCACGTCATTATCGGCACCGCCATTCCTTCCGCGAACATTACCGACGGAATGAACATTACCATGTTTAGTAACGAAGAACTATCACTGCTTCGGTCACGGATAAAAGGCAATTCCTTTCGTGGTGTAGCCTTTGAGAACTCGCAAGCTATCACCTTGGACGTCACGGGCAGAAACGGAATTATTCACATTGTGGATACCTACTTTCTCCCTCAAGTACGGTACTCACCATGGACTTGCTCCAGATAGCCCCCGAATGCAAGAAGGGTTTGGTGATATTATTAACTTCATTGCTTCTTCTGGTGTGGAGAGTGAACTTCAAGCGGAGAACCGTACCGCTTTGGCGCCTTCTCAAGACGCGTTTCAGTCACTTCCGAGCGACTTGATGTCAGCGGTGGCAGCCGACCCGGAGTTGCTGAACAGTCTTCTCCTTTATCACGTCATTATAGGAAGTTACCCTGCGAGTCAAATCACCGATGGAATGCAAGTCATGACAGCCTTGGGCGTTCCAATTACATTTTCTGTCAGTGAGGACGGGCAGATTGAAGTAGTTGGTCTCACCAAAAATATGGCTATTGGTGAACAGTCGGTCGCCATGAATGGCATAGCCCACACGATTGATGGTGTGTTGGAGCCGTGCTTTGCGATGATTTAGATTGGGAAAACGTCAACCGTCAGCGTCGTAAAATTGTCGTGCGTTGCTGCAGCAGTATTGACTGTGTGATCGGACTGGTCATCGTAAAAAACGCGCTCTACGTGTTCGAAGTTTGTATAGAACACAAATAATGGTGATTGTTCAAAAACATCTTTCATCTACCGGAGTTCCAATCATCCGATGCAGGCGGCAAATAAATAATGTCGACTGGCTTTTTTCGACTTTCCTCGTCTGATTTCCGCGTGTATAGATGTTCGATGCGTGGGTGTTTCCTTCCTCTTCGAGCGTACAGATTTAGTGTAAGCACTGTTTTCTAGCGCACAGATTTTCTGTACGTCTTGTTTTTGCTCCTACCGCAGCGTCACGCGAAGCTTCTGCTAGCCGTCCATCGAGACCAAAACCTATAGCTAAATAGTACGCCTATCGTGTAATGCCTCATTTATTGCAATAATGAAGTACAAGAGATGATCCTTAACGACGTCTGCCTCTATCTCCGTATGGAGGGCCGGTGTTTCCCTCCCGAGATCCATCTCGGGGTGGTGGAGGAGGAGGTGGCGGTCCCCTAAACATGTCAGGAGGCGGCCGCGGCCCATTTCACGTGAAGGCGGTCTGCCATAATAGCCTGGGTCTTCGAAGCCGGGACGCCCCATTCGGTCGTGTGGATGTGGGACGCCGCGGCGATCAGGAGGCCTGGACCTGGACCGTAATGACCATCTGGGTGCCGTGGAGGGTCGCGATATCTGTGACGGTCATCGTCTCGTCTCGCTCGAATAGGATCGATATCCCGCTCTTCGGTCTAAATCCTGGCGTTCTCGACGGTCAAACTCTTGGCGTTCTCGATCGTGTCGTTCCCGATGGACATCTCTTGATCTATCCAAGCGGTCCATCTCTTCGATCTACACTTCTCGGCAAATCCACGCCTCTCGAATGATCTCCATCTCTTCCACGCTCCATATCTCTCGCATCTCGCGATCGGCCATGATCGTGGACAATATTTCGGTTCTGCTCATTGCGTCTATCACGATTGCGTCGCTTTTGGACTTGTCCTTGCGACCACCACTACGAGAACGGGCTTCGTCGCCATCACGAGAGTGTCGACGACTATCAGAATCTCGTTTGAGCCTTTTGCTGCTGTTTCCATCTTCTTCGCCTTCTTCCATTTCGGAATTCCGATCACTATGACGACTGCTGCGTTCCTTTTTCGAGCGATGGCGTTTGCTGTTGCTTCCTCGAGAAGAGTCCATATCCACATCAGAAGCACCACGACTTTTCGCTCACTCAAAGTCTCCTTCACACTATGAGCACTACTGGTTTGCGCAACTTCCGCCGCAGACTTTGCCTGCGACTCGGGTACTTTTGTTGAAATCCTTCCTTGGCCACTCGCTTCATCAAGGACTGATACACCTTGTCGAATTTCGCTTGCGCTTCCTCTGATGTCCTGCCTTTGAGAAGCGCTTCTTCTCTGGCTTGTTCGGCTACCGCCTTGGCTTCCTTTCGTTTCTTTTTTTGGTTTGAAATTCATGAAAGTGCACTCCTTCATCTTGAATGATGCGTCCCAAGAGCGCTGGATCGGCTGGTGCTACGGGTTCCAACCAAAAGTACTTGTTCTGAAGCGCATGCACGGCCGAAAGCCGTTTCCTTGGATCCCATTCAACATGCGGTCCAGCAACGCCAACGCCGGTTCGGGTATTTTGGCGTCATACTTGATTTTGAGTCGATTGGGCATGTTTTTGGGCAGCGACAGTCCTACCGAATTCCGTTTGGGGTCTTTTTTCAAATGATTCTGCAAAAGTCCCACGTATCATCCGACGGCGTCCCCAACAAAGACAGTACCATTTGAAATTGATCCATTTCTGTTTTTCCCGGAAAGAGCGGCTTGCCCAAACAGAGTTCCGCTAAAATACAACCCGCCGACCAGATATCAACTGCGGGTCCATATTCTTGTGCACCCACTAGAATTTCAGGCGGTCGGTACCACAGTGTAATGACCTTGTTGGTCAACAACATGGCTTCATTTGAATACTTGTTGTTGTTGTTGTTGTTGTTGATGGACTGCCCAATCGGCGGCTCGACCGACCGCGCCAAACCAAAATCCGCCAATTTGAGTCGAAAATTGGCATCCAGCAATATGTTGCTGCTTTTAATGTCGCGATGAATGTACTTGTGCTGATGCAGAAACGCCAAGGCGTGCAACAGCTGCTGCACAATGCATTTGATGTGCACCGGTGTAAACGGATACCCAATGTCCAACAATCCCGTCAAATCGTGCGGAACATACTCCAACACTAAAAACAAGTTTCCTTGTACTTTTCACGCACATTTACGGGAGGATCGGACGACGACTGCTTGGACGACACGACCGCCGGTTCATCGTCCGGATCCAAATGGTCCACCCCTTTACTAGTGACGACTTCAATGAGTTTCAACAAGTTCGGATGCTGCAATCGCTTCAATATTTTGATTTCACGTATTTGTTGCAACGGCATGCCCATGGTGTTGTTGTGCATTCTCATTTTTTTGAGAGCGACAACTTGTGAAGTGTCCTTGCACAGGGCGCGGTAGACTTGTCCGTACGTGCCTTCGCCAATCTGTTCGCAAACGTCGTAATGGGCCAATGTGCGGGTCATGCGGGTGTGGTGATTCCAGATATTGTCGTTTTCTGTAGAATCAGGTGTAATGTAGTGGCGGGTGTAGTTGTTGGGGGAGGAGGAACATGGTTGTGTTGTTGCGGATGTTGGAACGATGGATTTGGATAGTGATGGATGTAATTCGCATGATTATTCTTATTCTTCACGGGAGGATTGTAAGACATGGTGATGGATTCTTAACCATTGAATGAATGAATGAACAAATAAGGAGAATTCAATAGAACAGAGCGCAATTCTATATAAGATCAACAACAACAACAACAACAACAAGCAAAAATCGAGAAGCTTAATTCCTCGTTTTCACCGCTACCTGGTATGCTCTTTTTTGGTATGGGCGTTCCGAAATGCATCGTATACAAGACAGACGAGCGTCGGACCGTGGACGGACGCACGAACGAACGCTCGCATGGACTGCCTCTTTCCAAGAACGGTACCGGTACTCGTCACTCGTCAATCCACTTTCTGTGCTACAGTAAATCACCACACATCCGCACGATGTTTTGTTTCTCCCAAGATGTCAAGATCTCTCGAGCGAAAACGACCGCCGCTTCGCATCGAGGTCGTTTGTGGATTGTGATTGCTGCTATTGTTGTTGTTATTCTATTCATCAACACTTGACTACGGTATTCGATTGACTTATCATTGTTTTGGATTCACTTGAATAACAAATTCAAACAAACTAGAATGATTCGCATTCCCCGTTCTTCTCTTCTTCGCATGACGACGACGATGACTCCGCGTCGTGTCACGCCCGCGGCTCGTTGCTTGACCATTTCCGACAAGTATTCCAAAAGGTACGTCGCAGTAGTCGAACGATCCAGATTGTAGAGAAAGAAAAAGAGAGATGAAAAAGAGAAAGTTAGGAACGGCTCTTATTGTGTGTTACCTCGCTTTTTTCTCGATCGCTTCGATCGCTTCTTCACTTCAAAATCACTCACAATCACTTCAAAATCACTCACAATCCATCCATCCATCCATCCATCCATATCCTTCAATAATAATAATAAAAGGAACGAGTCGAAGAAGACCGATTCATGCGAGAACAAGAGAAAAAGTTTTTTGAACAAAAGAAGGCTGCCAGTAACAACATGCAGCAAAAGGAAATGGACGAATTTCAAGCCAAGATTGCTCCGGCCATGGCGGAAGCCATGGCCTTGTTGAAGGATGAGAAAATCAGTGACAAGGGATTGGAGGCCTTGGCAAGGTGGAAGTTGGGGTTGTGAAGGATTGCACTGAACATGTATCAAGAGTGAATGCTTTCCAATAATAGTAGGAATAATGGAGTGAGGTATTTCATCCAATGGACTGAGCTATTTCATCCGATTAAAGTTTCATGAATCAAAATGGTTTATATAACAATTATTAGTGCGACAACAAAGTCAATGTTCGAGATGCATACCAACAAAAGGCCGCGGATAGAATCAAGATGAGAGTAATGATTTCAAACAGGGTCTTGACATCCTTGCTATGCAAAATGTATCCAGAGAGTAGGGGAAAGACGATTCGTGACAGGGATCCGGCGGAAGCATACCAGCCTTGCAGTGTGCCCTGAGGTCGTCGTCCTACCACTACATCATATACAATGTGTGAGCACGTTCATTGTCCTGTCTATGGCATACATCAAGACTCTTGATTCATGCACTTACCTTTGGAAAAGAGACCAATCACAGCCGTATGTCCAATGGGATAACCAACAGCGTACATTAGAAATATAGAAACACAATACTTCCACGTCGGATTAATCGTCGAGAAATCGTCATACAAGTAGTCCTCATCTTCGGCTTCATCCAGTGTCATGAACAAGGCCGAGCTCATGGACATGATCAGGATTCCACTGACAATCAATTGGACATCCGAGAATCGTTGTGAGAGGTACCCCATACTCAACAAGCTGACGACACCACATAACCCACAAACACCCACAAAAGACCCGCACGAGTCGACAGCATGCCAAAATGCGATTCGGCTATTTTCATGCCCAGTGTTTCAAACGAAGCAATCGAGCCCTTGGTACTGATATTGAGCAGCATGCATCCGAAAATACAACAGTCGTAGATAGACAAGGCAATGACGGGGACAATCTCGTTGGCCACACGCTCAATCTCTTGTCGTCGTTGTGACTTTTTCCTCTCCTTTCCATCGGGTTCGACCGCGTGGTCGGAATCGGTTCGCACTCTTCCCCGAAAGTAGGTCAGTAGAATACCAATTGTTGCCAGAACGATGCTGTTCGTGAACAGAGCAGGAGCAGTATACATGTTCAAAAATCCGGTGGCGTCACGAAAGATGGAATTGAAAAAGCACCCGCAATCGGAGTCACGGTGAAACCGGCGTATTGCATAGCGGTTAACCAAGCCATGTAGGTAGTACGGTCTCGTTGCGGAGTAATCTCGGCCACAAACGCACGCGTCACGCCTAAAGTGCCCGAACCAATGCCCAAGACCACTTGCGCCGCAATCAAACATTCGGGACGTCCCACCAGAAACGTGATTGCGTACAAAATTGTTCCCAGAACTAAAATGATACACGAAATCAGCAATGTCTTGGTATATCCCATTGTATGCGACCAACGACCAAACAACGGATTGACCAAAATGCGTCCAAACGAAAATGCGGCGACGGCGTATCCAAGTGTCACTGCCGTACCACCCAAGTGCTCAACAAACAACCAAAGCGACGGAAAAAAGACTCCCCGCGTCATGTCACCGAGAAATATAACTAAACAAATACAAGCAAAGCCTGCTGGATCGGAAATGCCGTCGGCGGAAAGCACCGACGATGCAATGCTGGGCGACAAGCTAAAGTCGTCGTCGTCGCTCGCGTTATTCATATTCCTATATCCTGCTTCAGCCATTTCGTTCCGATCATGATCTTGTATCGCTGTTGTTGATTGTGATATTCGGGTGTCATTATTGCTAATATTTGTTGTCATGGTCGTTGTTACTGAACAAGAATGAATAAGAATGAATGGAGTTACTGTTGGCTGTTGTTGAAGCGAAACGCGAAGCTCCGTTCACCAAAGCCGTTACTTTTGAAAATGCTTGGTATACACTAAACGTGTCTTACAGCGTATAAAAGCCTAAGCAGTTACTATGATACCGCTTTCGTAAAACGAGGTGTAACGAAAATCATTAGGCTGTGTTTCGCCGTTGTCGAAGGACTCCGACGCAAATGGTAACGCGGTGTTTCACCGTAGAGGGTCTTTGGCTACAATTGCCTCATTCAAGCTCTCTAGTAGAGAAAACGATACAGAGTAATTACAATCGAGATAAGTAATACAAACAAATAATGTTATATACGTATACACGTGAAACAAATAATGAAACAGGTAATAATCTCCAGGCTTTTCAAAATCACTGATATCGTCATCACTATCGTGCAAACTTTCAACAACATCGGTAAAGTCGTCGGTTTGTACCGATGCCTTACTGGGCGCGGGTTCGGACTCGTCCATACTTTCCTCTTCCTTTTCACGATACTTTCCAAACGATCCCAACAAGCCGCTCTCCGATCCAGCGAGCTTCTTGGGCGATCGACGTGGCGGGCTGCCAATAGGAGTCGTCGATCTCTTGGTCGCAGAGAAATGAACCATCGAAACGCGCTGCAACGGCGGTAAAACCGGCGAAACACAGATGCGTCGCACGCACGATGGGAACAACGAACCGAAATGAAGCCTATTTTGACAAAGCAAGCATGCACCGCAGTGGATGGGTAGACGGCAATTCAGGCAATCCCCACAGGCCACATAATCGCGTGATTCGGTGGCAGCAGCCTCTGTTGTATGAAATTGTGCATGCGCCATTAAGGTGATGGAATGCTGTTGCTGTTGCGGGTGGGTCTCGTTGCGTGATCGTCCACTGGAATGGATAGGTTGATGAAGCGAACGGGACCGGTTGATTCCTCGTGATCCATCGGGAGTGCCTCGAGCCGAATGCATAGTGTGTCTAGGAGATGGGTGAGAAACGGGTGATGTCAACATCGATATTGCTGCATCGAAATGAGGAGATTTGCTGAGGCGTTTTCCTGGTGAATCTATCGTCCCTCGAGCCAATCTTGGTTGCTTCAAAGCGGATTGAAGTGGGCGGGCCACACGTTCAGGTTCTTTTCGCTTGCGAGACTGCAATTTCTCCGAAGGTGATGGATGTCGCTTTGCCGGGCTTGCTCTGCTGTCGCCTTGAATAAATCCTCTTCGAGGAGATGAGCTACCATCTGTCTTTGCATTCCGTTGCTGAGAAAAATCTGATTTTGTAGGAGAGTATAAGCTATCTGTAGGCAAGCTGTGTCGATGAACCCTATTATCGGCAGCAACATTCCGAGCGAGCCCAGCATGATGCAACCGCGATGGTTCGTTCGTCTTGCTCGGCGAGCTGTGCGCGATACGTTTGTACGGTTCACTCGCATTGCTTGCGGAGTTCGTCTCAAACTTTTCGTTTCTCGAATACTTGATTTCGTAGGAGATACAGCTGCACCCATGTTGCTTTTCGAACAGACTCTTTTGTACTGCTCTTCGCTTTCGTCTGCTTGGGCTTCTGAGATTGCTTGGACGGCTCTGTTCGAGATTCCACAACCTTATTATTTTTCTTGGCAGTAGGACCTGCCGTTGGAGCTACAGAAACCTTCTGCGCCTTGGCAATAGGCACTGTCGTTCGAGCCGCCGCAACCTTCTGCTCTTTATTCGAAAGCACAGCCGCACGCTGCTTGGCTGGTTGACTCGTCGTCGTGTCGGAAACCCATGCACCGCCCTGTTCGTCCCATGTAAAGCCTAGAGGTGATTTTCCCGCTGGCCGTGCGAAGGTCCCGTCCTCTCGTTGCACTAGAGGACGCTTGGATTCTCGAATCGCCACTGATTGGGCCTTTTGTCTTGCCTCGGCGCAGGTTTCGTCAAGCAAGCCTTTTTTTGCAGCTGGCTTGCTTTCGTTCGATGAATCAACAGGACGCTTTCGCGTGTTGGATATTTCCGAAGCATTCCACCCGAAGACTTCTTGTCAGCGTGATCCAAAGATCGGCGTTTCTGTTCCACCGCATGGCTCTTTTCAAAGGAGACACTGGTGCAAACATGGACATTAGTGCGCCTTTTTGCACCAAAGGTATGGAGGTGGGACTCGCCGTTTTGTTAAAGACTCTTGGTGCGCTTGACCGGAGACGGCGGCGTCGCCTCTAAAGCAAGGTATCCTCCCGAATTCTCCTCCAATGTCTGTTCCAAGCGCTTTGGACTCGGCATTTTGACACGAACATTTGTCAAAGAGTCCACTACCATGGCTTTCTTGGCGGATTGTCGCTGCTGCGTATTCAGCGGGCTCGAGGTCGTGAAACCGTTTGACTAGGCTGTTTCGTAGCCGAACGCGTTTGTCGTTTTGCAGCAATTTCTGGGACTGATAGTTTAGAGGATTTTCCCTTTGCACGATGCGCTACAGCTTTGTTTGATTTGTTGCGACTTGCAGCTTGATTCGGCGCTGCAAACACCAGCGGTGACAATTTCGCCTGTTTATTGTTACTGCTCTTTTCAATTCCTTTGCCTTCCTCGGCGACGTATCCGTCCATTCACCGTGTATCGGATCCCACGATTTTCCGTCCGGGGCACGTCCTCGAGGTTTGGGATAAAATTGGACAGCATCTTCGAGTTGCTTCTTTTGCGGCGACCGCTTGCGGAGGATTCGCTTTTCCTTGGCGACTCGCGTCAATTCCAAATGCACCGACGCCCACTTTTTACGAATATGCGGCTCGTATTGCGCATATCTTTCGTCCATAATGAGATGCACAAATAATAGAATAGAGAAATAAACAGGAAAGAAGCTTGTATCACAACTAATATTGATTTCGACAGACAGCAAAGAGAGGAGAAATGCAACAAAACGCTTCATTGCTGCCACCATAATATTCCGTGCCGTCTCGTAGCGGTTCGTACATTTGCTGCAAGTGTACATTTGCGTTTATAGTGATACAAGCCCGTTGAGAGCCGCAACGACATATTTTTTATAAAGCTCGAATTTTCACATGTACAAACTGCCAGACGCGAACGTATCAAGTATTTTATTTTATAATAAATAATGCTCTACTCCTTGCCTATGGTTATCGTCTTACGAGAAATCGAAATATTATAAAGTAGCCCAAGTAGTGCTTGAAAACAAATAAAATGTCAATGTATCCAACTAATCAAAGATACCCTTCTCCTTCACATTGTCGAATTCCTTCTTGTGCGTCTCGACCACTTGACGGCGTTGCAACTTATTCGCCGCCGTCAAGCAACCATTCTCCGGCGTCCACGGCTCACTCAATAGAGCGACAGCAACCACTTTTTCCAAATGACTCAAATCCGACTTGGCGTGTTCCTTGTGCATATCCGCCAACACAGCGTCGTGGAGTTCTTTGGTCTGCATGATCTTCTCGAAATCGCCCGAAATGCCATTCTCCTTGGCCCATTTCATCGTGTACGGTTCACTCAACTGCAACAGAGCCACCGGTCGGTCCATGTCACCATCACCGTAACAACAAATGCCGCCCGCGACCGCATCAACAAAGCTCGAGTTGCCAAACGTCATTTCCATCTTTTCGAGTGCCACATATTCACCTCCCTTTAGTTTCACAAGATTCTTTTGCGGTCCACGATACGAAGACTACCGTCACTCAAAACTGACCAATGTCACCCGTATGGAACCATCCATCCTCTTCAAAGACTTCCTTGTTTTCTCGGGTTCCATATAATATCCACACGAGACGGTATTTCCGCGAATGAGGATTTCACCACGACCGTACACAGGATTGCCGTCCACGTCGTACTTGTCGGTGCACAAATAAGGACGCCTGCCTTATCACCTACATCGGGCGTCGATTCCAATTTGATTTCCACGGCCGGAATGGCGACACCTGCCACACCCGTACTCATATCATCCAGGGCTTGGAATGTGCCTCCCGCACAAGTCTCCGTCAGACCCTATCATGTGTGAAGTGTAAAGAATATGCAATCAGAATAGAATTCAGCAGTCAAACAAACAATCAACAATCACGCAATCCCACAAGACGTACATATCCCTGCACCAACGAAATACCAAACGCCGTACGAATGAAATCTTGCACTTCCCCGTTCAACGGACCACCCCCGACACGGCCAAACGCAATCGTCCGCCGACGGCCTTTTGAACTTTTGAACACGACTTTATCAAACAGCGGCGCATCGAAACCGTGTTTCAAACAGAATTGCCGCCATTTCAAAGCAGTCGCGACCAATGCTTGTTTGACCGGCGATTCCGCGGCAACCTTGGTTTGAATACCCTTTTTAATGACATCCCAAATTTTGGGCACAGCCACCATGATGGTCGGAGAGAACACTTCGAGCGCTCCGACCGGATACGCTCCCGTGCTCGTGAGTGACTTGGGGTCCGCATAACAGAGCGCACAACCTTTGCTAATCATGACGCATTCGGCCATGAGTTCCATAATGTGCGCGAGCGGCAAGTACGCCAAGTACACTTCTTCGCCTTCCTGAATACCAAAACCAACGTCAGCCGACGCACATCCTGCGACGACTTGGGAATGCGTAATAATGACACCTTTCGGTTTTCCGGTCGATCCCGATGTGTACATGACAACGGCACACGTTGTGGGCTTGGGAGGCACGGGAGGGTACTTTGGACGTCCCCGATTGCACAAACTCGTCAAAGGACAGGACTTGCACACCACCTTTCGGTGGCTGTGGCCATTCCATCTTGGCATCCACGGGCACCAAGTCATTCGTGTAGACAATGTACTTTAATGTGGGCATGTTGGCACAGTTGTGCAGCAATTTCGCGACGGACGTCTTGTTGCAGACAATGACCCGAATGACATTGTCCGCAACGGCTTCCATGACGGCATCCATGCCCAATGTCGCGTATACCGTCGTGACGGTGATACTCTGCGTAAAGGCCCCCATGGCCGCAATCATCCAAGGCGCACACGTATTTTCGAAAATGGCGATGCGACAGGGTTGCGTGATCTTGTCGAGATTGGTCGTTTCGGGTGATTGGACACAGCCGGCGGCTCGCAAGGCAGCTCCAAATTGCAGCGCCTGCTGATGGACTTGTTGAAAAGTGAGCCAGGTAATGTTGGGACCGAATTCCTTGATTTTGGGTGTCTTCCATTTCAAGAATTCCCGTGTGGCCATGCTCGGTCGATCTCCGTAACGCTGCGCGGCGTCTTTCATGACATCGTACAATGTGAAAATGCCTTCCCGGGGCGTCGTGGCGAGTTGATCGCGGTAACGCACATCGCGACGGCGGTACGGTTCACCATCGACGGCGCAAGTCCGCAACGGAGTGCCCGCAAAGAAGCTTTGCAAGGCTTTGACCCAGCGAAATGTCACCAGTGTGATCTGCAGAAGGAGATTGAATGGTGAATAGAATGAATAGTGATTATAAGTAAGAAAATGCATAGGAAATGGAAAGAATGAGAAATTTATACGAGAGATCGCTTATTCTGCTGGAAGCAAGCAAGTCCCCTCAACCCTCAACACAGCAAAACGTAAAAGTATCTCAAACGCACGGCACGCACCGTAAGATCAATCAGAATCAACAGAATCGTAATCGGCAAGAGAATCAAGCCAATCATTGTATTGTATTGTTGTTTTGAGTGAGAGAGAAGAGAAAGAAAAGAAAAGAAAAGAAAAGAAACGAAATAATAATCAATTCATCCGTCAATGCTTGATTTGTTCAACCTTTCTTTGTCGTCAACATACAGTCAACACAGATGTTTTGTTGTCGTTTTGTTGGAGCGAGCGATCGTCCGTAGGTATAATACGATTGAGTACCGAAGGAACGACGAAGATCCATCCGGCACGAATGCAAAATCGCGGGTCAATCGTGGTGACGTGCGAACGAAAAGTTAGCTTGTCGGTTGTACTGTAGGAGTCAGTCTCGAGGGTTTGTCTCTCCAAACCAGTTCTGCGGTCCTTTCTTCGCCCGTCTGGCTCGGGTCTGGCGTCTGCGGCGCATTCATTCGTCATCGTCATATCCCCTAGAAAATAAACATCCTCCATTCTTTCTTCTTTCTTTCTCGTCCTTATTGTTATTGATTGAATTGAAATCGATTCACCTTATTATTCAGACCTTTCTATTCTAACAATAAATAAATAATTAAAAACAATACACAAGAATGACTACAACGCCTTCCAAACGCTCCTCCGCAGTCGCTTCCTTCAAAGTCATGGACGTCTTGCAACGTGCCAACGAATTGCAAGCGGCCGGACACGATGTATTGCACTGCGAAGTCGGTCAACCGGAAACGGGGCACCGAACGCGGTCCAACAAGCGGCTATTGACGCTTTACAACATCCGCACGACAATAATAATTTGGGATACACCAACGCGTTTGGATTGTCGGCGTTGCGCGAAAAAGTCGCACAGCATTATGGCAACAAATACAAGAATAATAATAATAATAAGAATGTCCAAATTCCGATGGAACGAGTCGTCATTACGACGGGATCCTCGGGAGGATTCTTGTTGGCGTTCACGGCATGTTTTGATGTCGGAGATGTCGTGGCGATTGCGTCTTCCGGGTATCCGTGTTATAGGAATATTTTGCAAGCACTGGGTTGTCAATTGTTGCATGTGCCGCTCAATGAGGATTTTCAATTGACGGCCACGGAATTGATGGCTGCTTTGCAAATCAATCCCAATATTAAAGGATTGATTTTGAGTTCACCAAGCAATCCGACGGGGCGATGCTGTCGCCGAAACAATTGCAAGAATTGTGTCAAGTGTGTGATGGAAACAACATTCAATTCTTGTCGGATGAGATATATCATGGTATTTCCTATGGGAGTCAAGTCGAAGCTACGGCAATTCAGTATTCGGACAAGGCGGTTGTTTTGAACAGTTTTTCCAAGTATTATTCCAGTACGTGAAATGTTTGCGTGTAAAAGTCACTTTTTTTTTCTCTTTCGCTCACTCTCACTCATTTTGCCCCCGTTGATTTGCCTCATTCTTATATAATTTCATAGTGTCCGGATGGAGATTGGGTTGGATGATACTGCCCGAACATTTGATGGATGCCGTCAACAAGTTGCAACAAAACATGTTTATCAATGCTCCTACCATTTCGCAAACGGCGGCCTTGCAGTGCTGGAAGCCGGAAACGATTCAAGAATTGGAAGGACATGTCCAGAAATATCATACGAGTCGGGACATTATTCTAAAAGCGCTCACACAGCTGCCAGGCAAATTGCATTGGGCACCGGCCGATGGGGGTTTTATGTTTACATTGATTTATTGGAGCATCTCGCGTTGCCGCAGTTGGGTTCCACAAACTTTTGTTCCATGTTCTTGGAAGAGCATCATGTAGCATTTACACCGGGGATTGATTTTGAAGATCCATCGACCGATGCCGGTCATCGGCGGTTTCGTATTTCGTACGCCGGGGTGTTGAAACAGTGCGTCAGGCTATGGAACGTTTGCAACAGTTTTGGCCGGATTGGTTGGAGCGAGTCGAACAGGCGAAATTACAACAAAGAGCGGACTAAGTTACTAAGTCGACCCGCTGAAAGTGAAAAGGAATCTAATGAAGAAAATAATCTCCAATCATAATTTAGCTTTTACTTCTACTCCTTCTTTCGCTTACTACATGATTTGTTCTTGCACACGTTGTCGCTGTCGGGCACGAAATTGACCACCAAAACCACCGCCATTGCTATCCATGCCATTCTCGTCATCCGAATCATCCCCGTACCAAGCGTTCGCTTATTGCTCGCGCTACTAGTGTTTGGAGCTTCGTTTGCGGGTCGTTCGGCTGGCAAGTCATTGCTCAGCAAAGTGGCCAAAGCCATTTCGACCAAGTGAGGAGGAGGCTTGGCCACGACAGGCAATCGCAGGCGCGATGCTGGTAGCAACAATAGCAGAGACCGTAACCATTCAGGACTCGTTTGGATGGCCACCATCATGGCGCTGGCAGGCCCAGCCGCGGCAGTGGCCGTCGATGCGGTGACACCTACCGCACCGCGTTGTGTTTGCTGTTTCAGGTCATAGGCAAGTACATCATGACGTTGATCTTGGTGACGTTGTCGCTGATAAAACTAGCATCACTTGCACCGCCGCTCCAATCGTCTTCATCCTCCGGTAGTTTCCAACGACCAAATACATCCTGGTTTCCCCACCACCCAGAGACACTCAACAGATCCACTGAGCGCTGCAGTCCGTTGACGATTTTAGAGGCGATATCATATCCTTCTTGCCTTACAAGTTGTTCCGATATCGAGGCCTTTTCGGTTTGGTTCTGAATAGCACCCGTTCCGACATCCTCCACATCCGGCCCAAACAATGCCTGTCTCCGCTGCGCTTCCATCTGATGCAAGTGTTTCATGTCGTCCGTGGTTTTGACAAGAAAGTGCTCAAAATACATTTGCAAATCCCAGAGAGCGTGTGCGGCTGGGTTGCTACTCGCAGTAGTGTTGCTGTTGTCTTTGGAGCATGCTGCAACGGCTCGTGTCAACAAAGCCCGTAAATTGACGGGGTCGTTCAGTTGTAATAGTAGCGAAGCATAACGCAGCACATACGCTGGCTTTTGTAAAAACGCAGAGTGTTTTCGTAACCCCAATTCATAAACCCGTGCAGCAATCTCGGGGAATGATTTTGATGCTGTTCCATAGCTGCGTGTGCCGCGTACAAGTGCCAAGTAATGGGACCTGGGGGGACGACGTGTTCCCCTGTTGTTGCCGCTGACTGAGTATGATGCGTATCAGCCGCCGACGATCGATTTGTGACAACTTTGTTGCTGGTACTCGTGTTTGATTCGATTGCCAAATCCGACTGAGTGCTGTTCTTGGCATCCTGTGACATCAACACACGTCGTCCTCGGGCGAAAATTTGTCTCGCTGCTTCCATCCCCGATAACGACGAACCAGCTGCTGCAAAACAACAAATCCCAACGTGGAAGGTGCACGCCGAACATTTCGTTCCATAACTTGAATACATTCGTCTTGGTGTTGTGAGACGTCCGACGAAGGTGACGTCGAAGCCTGCAATTCCACCAACTGACTTTCCGCGATAGCCAGCAAAACAGCATCAGGAATCAGCTGCTGCCCCATTTGCAGTACATGCCGTTGTCGTTCCAGCGATGCGGTTGTGCTCTCCCACATACTCCACATATGCCACGGTTCCAAATGCCGCGTAAAGACACAGACCGCCGCCTGCCACCATCCCCGCAACCGCGTCGTCAATTCTGTGGCGTTCAACCGCTCCGGATTGGTCCGTTCATACGCCAAGGCCGTCTTCCAAATATTCCACAAGTCGCATTCCTCTTGCCGCGCCTCATTGTCCGGCGGCGCCGCCAATCGCGTCCACCGCAAACTTTCGTACGCGTAGACCCGACTGCGTTCCAAGTACACCGATCGCGCGTGCTGATATTTGGGTGCCCATTCCTGCATCAAAGCTTGTGCCAATATTTCATTCTGTGCCTTTTCAAACGCTTCGTATTCTTGCCACAACCCATCGAGTCCTGTCATGGGATGTGTAATCAGTTGCTGATACGCACTGCGCAATTCCAGCATTTGTTCGTGTCCTTTGGTAGATGATGTTTGAATCCATTGCAAATATCGCTTCCACAATTCATGATTTTGAACATGTCCTCCGGCATATTTCAACGCCATTTGAAATGCCTGATGCATGCGAGGACGCTGTTCCTCAGGGGCGTTGGGATACTGTCGTGCTAGCGCGCGCTGTGTGTTTTGCAAGAAGAGTAGCCACAATGGAACATGCCAACTGCAAATGCCTGTAATGGGCGATGCTGCTGCGTTGTCTTGTGGCGTGGTGGGAGCTTCCGACGACTCGTCTTCGTCTTCTTGTGGCACCAGTTTGTTTCGGAATAAGCGATCCAACGTCGCTTGTGCTTGACGCGCCCGATGCGTCGTCCCTGCCACCACTCGCACCGTAGGACCTCCTTCTTCCCCAAACAAGGCACTGCAGCGAAACAACAAGGTCGCTACCGACAACAAATGCTCCACAGCATAGGAAAACACTGCAACAAATGTCCATAACAACTCATCATCCAGTCGAGTTGCGCGGTTGTTTCGGCATCCACAGCATGTACATTGTGTATTTGTCGATAACAGACTTGTACTTCGGTCAAAATCGCTTCCCAGGCTTCAATGTCGTGCTGCGGATCTGCTTGAACACGCTGCAACGCATTCTGATAACGACTGTCGGTGGGTTGATGTTGCGGATAAGGAGAAGCGAGAATGCGAGCGGGTAGTTCATCGACTAATTGTGCTGTAGAAGTCTTTGACGAGGACAGCAGCGGATCGTGAATGACTTGTTCGTCGACATCTTCCATGTCTTCATCTTCATCGTCGTCCTTTTGAAAGAGGATGTTGTTGTTGATTGAGTTGCTGTCGTTTGAAGCGCTCATAATCGATAGTTAGTTGGTAATAAAATAACTCAGTCAAGCACGCGCACAGCCAAGGTTCTCTAATAGAATACGTCCTTGTAGTCGTAGTCGTAGTCAATAGCAGAAAGCAAATAATAATGAAAACGAACACGCTGCCATTGTCATGCCGCTTCTCGGCTTCCACTTTCGCCGTTGCTGCGCGCCAAAGATTACGGACCCGATAGACGATCGAAGGACAGACCGACCAAAACGATGTGTCCGACCGGCTCATGGCTTGGTACTGTCTACTATCCGATAAAATTACAAAAATCGCTTTCTACTTACAAAACGTCAAACTGTATCTTGAGTCTTGAGTTACATAGGCCATTCTCGTTGGGAGAACGTCAATCGTCGGGGCCTTAATGCTGGACACAGGACACTGGAAAGAATGACAGATGACAGCATGCCCATTGCCCGTTAAGGCTTAAGGCAGATGACAGGGTACAGGGTACACAATACACAACGGACGATCACTTTAATCGATCCATTGAAGATTGAAGTTGCTGAACATTGGAACTTGGAACCCTTGACCCTTGGTACTTGGTACATTATTTCTTATTTCCTTTCCCTTACTATGTAGTCTACGGAGTAAGTTTTACTGTGTACGGATCCAGGATCTCGTTAACCGTTTTAACGTAATTCGGTTCATGAGTTGCGAATTGCGAATTGCGAAGTTCAAAGTTGTGGATGACCAATGACCGGATGACCGGCAAACGGCAAACTCCGTCAAAAGTAAAGAACGACAAAAGTCAGAAATCGGAAATCGAGTGCAAAAGAAGAACATGAACCACGATTGTTCCTTATCTACTAACTGTTCGCTTCAATGTTCAGATTCAATGTTAGTTTCTCTTTGCTCTTCACTACTCGGTTCCTTGTTGAGACAATCGATGAAGAACGATGAAAGAACAATCGAATAACAGTATCAACCTGAATTGCCCTGAACTACCAATTGCCTCTTCCGATTGTTTCGTATTGAGACACGTCAGCACATTGTCCTTCGCCTTCGCCACGATCACATACTAAAAGGATTCATCCAAGGAAGGCTCTGCAGTCATTTTGCTTTTGCCAATTCGGATGGAGCATGTCATAAAACATGCATAGAGCACGATCTGCTTTTTCACACAGTATCACTGTCCGCGAGAGACACGCGATTCATCTGACAACACAAAATTTTACATGGAAGGTGCGCAAATTTGTGCTTTTTTTCAAACATCAAATCAAGTATCTAGTTTTGCTCTTTTCATTCAACTTGCTTCGTCTATTGTGTTACAAAACAGATCCAAAGATGAAACGAAGCCGCTTGACAGACTCTGTGGATGATGTCCAGGAATCGACGCGGAACGAACATGATGTGCAGCCGTCACCTCCACCTTTGGCGAACGCAACCAAGGCTGAGAATCTCCGTACGTTTCCGTATCGTCTTTTCAGTTTCTTGAGTGACAGTCAGTACGAAAGTGCAATCAAGTGGAGCACGGACGGCAAGTCTTTCGGGTAAGTACAACGTAGAGGTTTTGCTGCCGATATTGACGCTTTGCTAACCTTTCAACGTACAGAGTCATGCCTCTGGAATTCACCAACCAAATCCTTGACGTACACTTCAGAGGATCCCAAATCGACTCATTCATTCGCAAGCTTAACAGGTCCGAAAAATTATGAAGCAAGTGTAGATCCGAGCAACATTGCCTTGTCTCTCACCCCTTCACTTGCATGTCTCTACAGATGGTCCTTTACGCGAAACTCGATCAATTCGGAATTTCCCATTTACGCAGTGGTCCATAGTCATCCATTTTTCCAAAGAGACCATCCAGAGTTGCTTGAGAAGATGACATGTGTCAGCAAAAACAAGAAACGGAAGCAGCGGCCCAGTCATGCAGAAGAGACCAAGGAGGCGGCTGTACCGCCACAAGCCGCGCCAACGGGCGGAGTCGCAGATCATCTGACGAATTCTTTGCTCAACCGTCTCGGAATCTATCCGGATCCAACAAGTGGGGCATCTCTGGCTCAAAACATTCGCTTGAATGAAATTCTGAACGGAGGAATGCCAAGATCCGATGCGCAGCGCTTGCTGGAGCAGCAAAATCTTCTTTCGCTTGCATCGCAACGCCCGCAAGCAGTGCTACCGATTGAATCGCTTTTGCTTCTCGAGCAAGAGAGACTTGCCATGACAAGAAACAGAAGTTTCCTCGCTCCTCAGTCCAACCAGATGGACTATTTGTTACTTCGCGGACGAACCCGCTATTACTTGGCCCGGCGCACTATTCGCGCCTTTTCAAGGAGGATTCGAGCCATCCACCGCCTTGGGAGGACTACCCAATGCATCACTTTCGCCCGTATTGTTGAGCCAACAACCAGGACCGATCGCGCACATGCTATCTTCCCGTTATGAACAGGCCAGAGCCCATTCCGCGCAACCGCAGAATTCGGGCAGTCCTTCCTCGGGGAGCAACGGCTTTCGTTCCAGTTAATCTAATTGCTGTATCGATGAGCTTTTTATTTTCGCTTGTGCTTGATCATAAACGCATGCAACTCCTCTAGAGGTGCCAAACTTCCTTGTTTTATTTGAAAATATTAGAAAAACAATTTTACCGCTTGATACCATCGTTCACTTCCAAGAAATGCAAAGCATGCTCATAGCGACTAGGCGTGTGGTCTTGCAACATATTTACATCAATAAAATGCCCATTTTGGATAATTTTCGCGGGTCGCAGGCTTTGGCATTGTAGGATATTCGATCGTCGTCGGGATCAATGGCCGTGCGCTGCAGCCAAAGCACGGTGGATGCCGGAATTTCTAACACGGGAGCACCCGCTTTGGGCGGCAATCGTTTGGTCTTGGCTTTCTTCACCAGTTCGACCAGCTTTTCATCCGGTGCCTTTGGACTTGCAATGAATTTGAATTTCTGATACAGTTTCGGTCGCTGGTTGCCGACAGCGCTGAGACTTGCCAGTAAATGCCGTACCGAATCCACCGACAGAAATGGAACAACATCATCCCTATGAATGTAGGCGGTACAAGACTTTAATGCAGCCTTGGGTACAAACTCCAAAGGCGAAAATACCGGAGGCGTGGCATAGGCAAAGCACCGAACCTTGCGACCTTCTACTAGCTTGCGTTCCTGTTGATGACACAAAATGTGGAGCAAACAGGCTGTACCGGCTCCTAACGAGTGTCCCGTCAAAACCAACTCGTAGTCCTTGTTGGATCGCAACACATTCAATACAGTCTCTCCCGCATATTCCCACACACGCTCGGCCATATTGGCCATTTCAGCATGGGCCTCGCCCCCACAAAACGGACGCGACTGCGCTGCTACATCGATGACAATCTCGGAAAAGGAAAATGTCCCACGAATGGCCAATACGACCTGCTTGTTGATATGATCGACGGCCACAAAGTGCCGTAAGTGAACCCCTTCTGCGTCATGATCCAAATCGAGCGAGATTATATCGCCCTCGGGCACACCGACATGATCGCTGACCAGTGTGCGTGTCATGCTATTCGCTCGACTGTCCCAACGTCCATCAATGCCTATTTGTACGGATCGGATCATGTTATTTCCATAAGCAGCGGTCGCGTATTTCATGAATCTGAATTAAAAAAGAGGATTGAATGCACGTAAGAAAGACGAGTGTGACTCGAATGTTGCACAAAGAGGAAGACTGACTGCCTGACTGACTGACCGATACGATTCTTCTTCGGTAGGTATATCGGGTGATGCATCCGTTTTCAATGCCTCGTCGCGTCGATCGCCAGGACTGAGATACTGCTGAATTTCACGCAGGGCCAAAACATTGCCCAACAATCGCACTGAAATTGCCTTGGTAATTTCCAAATCAATTTCCGTCGTTTTTAAATACTCGCGAAACGCCTGTATCGTCGGCTGCAATCGTTCAAATTGAGATCGATCAAACCACAAATTGGTGGCGGCGCTCGATACGAATCCTGCGACAGAAAACACATCGGCAACTCCACTTCGCCAGCCCTGTTGAACGGCTCTCTGAAAACGCTTTCCTCGACTTTTCCAGCTGGGGTCCTTTTCTTCAATAATCCTTTTGATTTTTTCTCGTTCCGAAGCACCCAGCGGCAATTGACTGTCGATATTCTCTTCATCGCTGCTTAAGCTAGCAGTACTCGCCGTGTCATCATCCTCAGGCTTGGTTGTATTCCTATTTTCGGTAGCCAGTCGAGTTTTGAACCGCAGCGGCTCTAATAAAGTCTTTTGCGGTTACTCGGAAAACTACGAAAGCGATTCGCCATCACCGCAGCCGTTGACATGCCTACCGCTAGAAACGGAGTTCGACTGCTCGTCAATCCGCTGCAAGTAGGCCGCGCCGAAAGAACGAGCGCTCCCCACAATGTTCGCTTCACCGTCATGTTTACACTAATAATACATAGAATAGCAATCAACAGCACTTTTGTACGTAAGATTCATTCATGAAGTAATAAACATTATCATTAATGTTGACGCTGTGTGTTTCTTTTGTTTCTTTTTTGGACAAGAAGTGCGCCCCAAGATGCGGTGACGAGAATGACGCGAGAGTGTCGCGTGCGCGATCGTAGCGGTATCTGTTCTATAGGAACCTACTACCGCTACTACGCGCTACGACACTTGTGATCACCCCGATACAAAACAGTGGAACTTTTCACCGGGACAGCAAGGTTTCTCCAAAAGGCTCCGAGAGTGGCGCTTGCTGTAGTCTACTCGCAGATCCGCCTCACTTTTCACGGAGAAAATAACAACAACGAGAGAAGAGTGACGGGAATTTTCATTTCATAAAGCTTGACCAGTCAAGCGGACCAAATGTTGTCACCATTCTTGTTCGCTTGACACCATCCTAATCCTACCACGCCAGTTTTCACAGTAAAAGAGATCAGAAAGTAGATCCAAAGAACGTCGGGAGAAGAAAACCTACGTGCGTGCGTGAATCTCATTCGTTTCCCTGGCTCGCCAATCTGAAAAACGAAACAAACCAGCCATCACTATCATAAAATAGAAAAGTATCGCCATTTCAATCGAATGTGGTTGAAATTGTCTTTGAAATCCATCTATTATTCATCAAGTCAAACAACATGATCAAGACATTCTCTACTAGCTCGCCTCGTCGCGAAAGCATCGGCTCGTTCCAACTCACCACCCCAAGGCGCCTCGACCTATCAAGCGCATTCACGACATTGGTAGTCCAGCCCTGTTTTGGATGGGAGAACTTCAAGACAACAGTCCTCCCAGACAGACTCCCATCACTCACCACCACGAAAAGATTCAGAAATCGTACATTCCTAAAACACCCGATGGCGAACAGCTGGTGCATAGACGTCGATCCTTCAAAAGGAATGCAGCAAGACTACTGCGCAGGAAGTTGAGTTTCCATTTGCCATTCCTTTGAAAGATACTGATGAGCCGACAGTCGAGACCAAGATGGAGACCGATGGGCCTCAAATTGGTGTCGATCTATCTGCTGCTGCTGCTGCTGCTGAAGATGATAGCTTTCTACTCTTGACCGTCGTGGACTCGATTGAACACCAAGTGCGTCGCAGAGAAGAACGCACCCATGTCTACTATTGATAAAGCAAGCGAAGCTCCATCAAGTCAAATTCCATGGGCGGTCACGGTCGACAGTCTTTTGTCGGATTGGAGCGACGTTTCCGAATCTGACGCCGAGGGAGAGGAAGGTGACCTTTCTCTGGCATTCAAAAGGTAGGTATTGTCCCCAAACAGCTCCATTCGTCCAGCCAAAAGCAAATAATCGTTTCGTTCGTAACATTTATTCATCCCGCTTGGCTCATTTCGAGACCAACCCGGCGGCATGAATCGTTAAAACCGTCCGTCTATTGGGTTCATAACAATCAAAACCCCGTAACATAAAACAACAATTAATTTCAAGGGATAGTTTCTTCAAAGGGTTATCAATGTTTGTAGATCTGTATTCCAGAGTCCGTATGGTCCACTTCATATCATACCAGTTCCTTTGTCTCCACGTTTGATTTATAATCGTCTGAATCACGTTATTCTCTCACTAGCGCTCGCTAGGCGATGCGTATCTCAGAAAAGGTTCATGTATTCTGGACTGTGCAAGTGATAACGCAATCTCATTTCCACAACACTAGCTTTCCTTTTGACTGACGCTTGTCGTTGCTAAATGTCCCAAGTATATGCTTGTGAGGATGATGAAGCAAGGCCGAAATTTCTACACCCTTTTCGTCCTTGACTCGAGAGCTTTGTGCTCCAAAATCGCGTATCGATGTAACGAGCTCACTAGTAGGCAAATGAAACACTGCGCACTCGCCATTCTCTTGGACAGCATACAAGGTGCGTTGCGAAGGTGACATCGTCGCAGCGACAAGCGCACTCGAAGCAACAAATCGCTGTTCCACTTGCCCTTGTGCATCCACAAGAAACGACACAGTACTGCGTGGGACGATCAAAAGCTTATTGTTGTGCAAAGGAATGACCGTATGCACAGGGACTGTCTCAATCCCATCCGTGAATGTATTCACTGCCATGTTTTGACCCACCGCACATTTGTCTCGGGGCTGTAAAATATGTAGGACCTCACCCGTAGAGCCTTTCCAAATGCGGATCGTTCCATCCCCGCTGCTCGTAACGACCCAAATATCATCGGAGTGGACAACATAATGACAAGTGGTAATGTAGGAAGTATGTCCGCGAAGTTCTTGCATGACGCGTCCCGTTCGCAAGCCATATTCTCGCACCACCGAATCTTGTGCAATCAAAAGACGCCGCGCGTCGGCGTAAAACACAAACAGGTGACGGATGCATTTCCTCCCGAAGTAAATTGCCGCAACGACTTGCCCGTCTTGATATTCCACACAATCACCGTCCCATCTTTGGCTCCACTGGCCAACAAAGCACCATCGTTCGAAATGGCGAGCGCCGTGACTGCTGTATCATGTCCCATGAGCTGATCCTCCTTTTGGTATTCAAAGTCCTGTGTATTGAGTTTCGCATAATGATGCCGCGCATCCCACAGTTCAATCAATCCATCAGATGAACCAGTTATCAAATTGGTGCCGTCGGTTGTAAACACGGCCGCTTCGGCTGTGGCTTGTTTGCCAAACGAAATGTCCGAGTAGACTCCTTGTGGGACGGGCTCCACGTCCACTGGAGCGTGCTGATCGAGATCATCGACCGCGATAACGTCTCCACGAATGTTCCCGAGTACCAAATCAAATTGTTTCTTTCGCTTTTGCGTTTCTTGTCTTTCCTGTTTTCATCATCCTCATCGTCACTCGCGTAATACTTCGATTGTGGCAGTAACCCCGTGTGCGATTGCCATTGCACAGCCTGCTGTATCAACAATAACATGCGCTGCCTTGGATGTGAGGGCACATGTTCCTCGATTTGCTGCGCCAATCGCTCACGAGGTTCTTGCAGTGATCCACCGTCATAATAATTTTGCGGAACCGGCTCGTGCGGATTCGTTTGCCGCAACGACGCCAAGGCAGCCAATTTCTGCTCCACCAACCGCCCCACGTCATCGTCGTCGTTCCAGCTTCCTCCGACACCGATTGTTCGTGCAAAAGTGCTGCACGAGACGATGCGTCGCGTACGCAACATCCCACTCGCCTTGCTCGGCCAACTCCAAAATGGTGCAAGCGTACGCTTGTGCTTGCAGTAAAGGAACGTGCGAATTCAAATTTGCATCCAGCGCTTCCAATGCCGTCAAGACAGCATCCCATTGTCCCTTTCGTACCCACTGCGGCAAGGAATCCGTCACAAAACTGGCCGCCAAACCGACTTGCGTCTCTTGTTGCAGTGTCCGTGCGGTCTGATGATGTCCCTGTTCCGTCAAGTGTGCTCCGATGAGACGGAGAATGTCGTCGGATTTGATTTGGAGTGTATTGTTTTTATGATTATTATGAGTAATGTGTTGGTTGCTCATGAGTGCGATGGAACGAGTGAAGTAGCGGTTCACTCCAATTATTGTTGTTGTGATGACAACGTTGCTGTTTTCTCGATCTTCTTTTATATCGAGAAACGTTTCTGCTTGACGCGGTTATGATCTGTATAACGAAGCAAGGCTGCTGGCCTTATTGTCGATAATCGTACTACGAAGTTTATCAAATCCTCCTTGAGGCATGCTATCATTCTCTTGCCATCCTGCAAAAGGACGCGAGATGAGCGGACGGCGTTTTTCAGTATGTCGCAGCAATAAATTGTTGTCGGAACACCGCGCGACAAAACAGGTGCGCGAAAATCTGTACGCAGGAAATAATAACGACGACGATTTTCACCGCTGCAAAAACAGAGGTTACAGAACGTCTATCCGCGTCGAAACTGCTGCGACAAACGTTCGCTGCGGCAAAACATCACATAGCTCTCTCCGTAGAGAGCTATGTGATGTCCTTTCGTAAGGTGAAACAAAGATCCTTTCAACGTAGCTGAAATGCTTCCATAATTTAGATTGCATTTACTGTATGATCAATAGTGATGTACAAAAGGCCGTTTGGTCTGCTCATCCGCTCGATCCTCGCGATCAAAATACCATACCCTTGCAAAAAACAGCTGCTGTCATCCAACGAGTCAAAGAATGTTCACAATGAACAGTAGGTTGCATGCGTTCCTTTTTCGTGATAACTGATTTGAAATTTTATCACCGATACAAAGAAGATTTTGCGGCGAAGACAGCTAACTCAAGCTATATAATGAACGGAGTGTATATTGATTGCCTCTTGTGGGAGAATGGCTAATCTCTAGAGAGTCTACCTTTGATCAAAGCAAAAACCTATTTCAAAATAAGAACGTGTTCGCAATGTTTCCCACGATCGCTTTACGCCCTTGTTCCTCGTGTGACTGACTGACTGACTGACTGACTGACTGACTGATTGATTGATTCACGCGGAGGAGATACGGACGAGGAATTTTGCGAGCCAAAAATGGAGAACAATTTCGCAAAATTGTTTCCCGCCAGCGCGCGCGCACGAGTCACTGGAAATGGAAATACCAATGCCGACGATGATGATACGGCTACATTGTTGTATGGCATTTCGCATTCCACGAAAACGCTTCGTTCCCGCAGTACTGCAGGGCACGATTGCACAGAACAGTGTGTGTACACGTGTCACTCTCCTAAGTATTTGAGTCACTCTGTACAAAATAGAAAACAACGGAAAAGTCACGCGGCTCATGAATTTGAGTGAAACAGTAGTCCACGTCGAACAAAATGGACACGCGATGGTATCACGCAATCCTGCAAAAACGCATTTTCAACAAATCGACCGACCGATCGATCCGTTCTTCTCACTTTCTTCGAAGAGAGAACAAGCATTCTGGATTTATTCTCATTGTTTGTTTTACCATGACGAAATTCACTTTGAAACTCGTCGCTGTGGCCCTTTTGCGGCTTCTGCCTACGCCGATGATTCCTCCAATCGCCCTGCCGAATACGATCGCTTCAATTACGACACTACTGTCCGCGAGAACACGCACAACGACTACGGCCCGGAAGACTGGATTCGCGTGCGATGCCCTGATACGGAGACCTGCCTGGGATGGCCGGATTCCTTTGACGAAGGCATTGGCTGGTCCTTTCCCGAAAACTCGTGCCGCTGGTGCCCCAAGGGCCGCGGCTGCGGCACGCATCACCAAAGTCCCATTAATGTATATCGCGAAGTCACGCAAGAGAATGATCGCTTGCACAATGTGTGCATTGATGGGCACTGGATGAAGTATTTCGATAGTACGTGTACTTGGGAGGAGCTGGTGCGCAACAATGCCTTTTCGATTGAGCGGCATGCGCTGAAAATGGCCCAGCCGACGGAACAAATGGCCGATGGAAGCTTTCGAATTGGGTGTCAAAGTGAATTGGGGCGTCGCTGGGGCAAGATTGACTTCGCGAAGGGTTTTCGGCGTGGTGGCATTTGAGTCACATTGATTTGCATGTGCCTTCGGAGCATACACAAAATGGCAAGCGCTACGATGGTGAATTGCAAATGTATCATTTTATTCTATTTCGGGAGAAGAAGCTGGCGTGAACAATGAGGTATGTTTATTTGAGTGAGTGATTGATTGATATTATTGCGAGCTTGACGGAAATCTTTCGCTCACACTCCTTCTATTTCCTGCAGATGGGCACGGTGACTGTATTTTGCAAGCCTACGACAATTCTCCCGACTACATGACGTTGAATCGAGTGATTTGTCAATGGCGCAAGGTGGAAGAAGAAACCCGTAAAGCCTGTAATCTTCCCAGCGTCACAACGGAGTATCCTGGATGCCACAGTTATTCGCGGGGCAGTGCTGTTTCGACGACTTCCGGGAATGCAGTGCGCAACTTATCATCCGAGACCAGCAATTCAACACTTCCTCCCAAGCCCATGTCGGCGCATGACATTCTCATGCACAATTACCTTCATCCCGAAGACATTACACCCATTATCATGGACGAACAAGATTATAAAGACGAAGACGACTTTGATTGGGAAGCCTTTGTTGAGGACGTTTACGAAAATGAACGCCAAGTCCAGAATCGCCGCCAGTTGAGAGATTACAGCCACATTGGTCCTTGGCATAACTACTGGCCGCTCATTGACAGCCGAACGGAGTATTATTACCGATACGGTGGCACTCAAACCGTTCCGCCTTGCTACGGCCGGTTCGTGCAAGGCAACAATCAACAATTGGCGCGTCATGAAGGATCCGATTCGCATCTCCAAGCGTCAGTTAAATGAGTTGCATCGCTTGTTGCGTGAACGCATTGCGCCTCCGGATGATCCGCTGGTAGCCTGCCAAGCCGATACGGCGGCCAAGGTGGATCCTGCGACTGGTTTTGTAGATGTCGCCCGACCTTTGCAAGAAAATGACAAGGCCCATCACATGGTGTATTGTGAGTGCGAGAATTGGGGCAGCAAGTGGGAAGAAGATAAAGACTATTGCCGTATTTTCCGCGATGACAAGAATGCCCGTTTGTATCAGCACCCTTACAACTTTGCCACGGATGGGTTTTGAAACACTAAACATGAGACCATTCAAGTTGGAGAAGCCAAGGAGAAGCGATTTGGACCGTTTCCTTTTACACACGATAGCGTTACTATAGGAGATTTTACTGTCTACACGACTATAAATTTTGGATTGTACATTCTGTATCGATAATTGCTCGGCACTTTTGTTTTTCGTGTTGTACAGTTGTCAAACCGTCGTTGTGAGTTGTCAACCGTTGCGGAGCGCGGACATTTCAAGCCGTTCGTTCACTTTTTCAACATATTTCACAAATCAATCCCACATAATTTTGCTCTCAAATTTGCCTCGACCGAGACGCTCCAACTCCTCCGAACGATTTGCTCCTCTTCGCATTGGCTCATTTTCACAAACTTGTGTGAACTATTCATTTTGCTCTGAGATCATGTCACGCATTGTTGCAAGTGCTATTGCTGTGGCTCTTTTCCTGAGCTCGGCGTTCGCCGATGATTCCAGTCGGCCTGCCGAGTATGATCGCTTCAACTACGACACTACAGTCCGTGCAAGTGATCACAACGATTATGGTCCAGAAGATTGGATTCGCGTGCGGTGCCCTGACACACAGACCTGCTTGGGATGGATTGATTCCTTCGACGAAGCCATCGGTTGGTCCTTCAAAGAAAACGCCTGTCAGTGGTGCCCGAAAGGTCAAGGCTGCAGCTTCACACATCACCAAAGCCCTATTGATGTCCGTCGTGATGTCGCATTTACCTATGATCCTTTGTACAATACGTGCATTGACGGACATTGGATGACATTCTTCGATAGCAGTTGTTCCATCTCAGAGCTGCAGCGCAACAACGCCTTCTCGATCGAGCGACATTCGCTCCGCATTGCTCAGCCCACCGAGCTCATGTCCGACGGAACCTACCGCATTGGGTGCCAAGGTGATCAGGGACGTCAGTGGGGAAGAATTGACTTTGCCAAGGGTTTCTCGGCTTGGTGGCATTTGAGTCACACGGATCTGCACGTGCCATCGGAACACACTCAAAATGGCAAGCGCTACGACGGAGAAATTCAATTGTATCACTTTTACTCTATCTCTGGAGAAGAAGCAGGTGTCAACAATGAGGTAAGAGTCCTTTGAGCTTGTTTCTGTCGCGCAGAGTATCTATCTCACTCACCTGACTTTGCTTTCAACCTTTTTTCACAGATGGGTACCGTCACGTTCTTTTGGAAGCTTACGACGATTCCCCGACTATGACATGTTGAATCGCGTCATTTGTCAGTGGCGAAGGGCAGAAGATCAGAATCGAGCTGCTTGCGGCTTGCCCAGCATCGAGACCGAGTACCCAGGATGCCATACCTATTCCCGAGGAAGTTCCGCTAGTACCACGCCGGGCGCAAACTTCGCACCCAAGAAGCCAACGCGACGTTTGCTCCGAAACCTCTGTCGGCGCAAGATATTATTCTTCACAACTATCTCAACCCGGGTGGACAAGATCGCAAGGTCATTACCATGGACGAAAAAAGACTTTGAAGGGGATGAAGACTTTGATTGGGAGGCTTTCATTGAGGACGTGTACGAGAATGAACGTCAGGTCCAGAATCGCCGCCACTTGAGTGACTACGACCACGTCGGTCCCTGGCACAATTACTGGCCTCTCATCGGGGTCAAGACGGAGTATTATTACAGATATAGCGGGTCTCAAACAATTCCTCCGTGCTATGGTCGCTTCGTTCAAGGCAACAACCGTGCTCAGTCCAACAGTTGGCGTGTCATGAAAGATCCTATTCGCATCTCGAAGAGACAATTGGCTGAACTTCATCGTCTCCTTCGCGAGCGCATTGCGCCTCCGGACGATCCGCTGGTAGCCTGCCAAGCCGATACGGCCGGCAAGGTGGACCCAACAACGAACTTCATCGATGTAGCCCGACCTTTGCAAGAAAATGACAAGGCCCATCACATGGTGTATTGTGAGTGCGAGAACTGGGGCAGCAAGTGGCAAGAAGATAAAGACTATTGCCGTATTTTCCGCGATGACAACCAGACTCGCTACTTCAAGCACCCTTACAACTTTGCCACGGATGGGTTTTAAAAGCAACGTCTTGGAAATAGAGAAAGCAATCTATTTTGTCGGTCCATTTTGTGGACTGAACGGTTGCTTTTCAAACACGACAGAACTACTGTAGAATTATTCACTCTTTACAAGACTATCAATTTTGTCTTGTACACTGTTGTATTGCGCATGCATTGGCATTCGGTTTTATGTTGTTTGTCGTATACATGATTTGTTTTGGATTGTACTTTTAAATCTCACTCACATGCTTTGATACTGTCAGTATCCACAATTTCCATCTAAAGAATCCATCCAACGGAAACATTTGCATTATATCGTCGCAGACAGACAAAATGCGATTAATTTTTGCCGCGACGGAATCCCTCCGACGACTCACTGCGTCTTCCACCGATAGAACAAAGAAAGAAAATCATCTTGTCGCTCGTTGGGTTGGCTCATTTTCACAACCTTGGGCAATTTCCTATCCTGTGATACTTGGCTCTTGTTCACCGGCTACAGAGTCCTTCAAAATGTCACGCATTGTTGCAAGTGCTATCGCTGTGGCCCTTTTCGTGAGCTCGGCGTACGCCGATGATTCTTCCAATCGGCCTGCCGAATACGATCGCTTCAACTACGACACTACCGTCCGTGCAAGTGATCACAACGACTACGGCCCGGAAGACTGGATTCGCGTACGATGCCCTGACACGCAGACCTGCTTGGGATGGGTCGACTCCTTCGATGAGGCGATCGGTTGGGACTTCAAAACGACAATGCCTGTCAGTGGTGCCCCAAGGACAAAGGCTGCGGCTTTACGCATCATCAAAGCCCGATTGATGTCTATCGCGATGTCGTGTATTCCTCTGATCCTCTCTACAATCCCTGCATTGATGGGCACTGGATGAAGTTCTTTGATAGCACCTGTACTATGGAGGAGCTACAGCGCAACAACGCCTTCTCGATCGAACGGCATTCGCTCCGCATTGCTCAGCCCACCGAGCAACTGTCTGACGGAACCTACCGTATTGGATGCCAGAGTGATGTGGGACGTCGCTGGGGAAAGATTGATTTCGCCAAGGGTTTCTCAGCTTGGTGGCATTTGAGTCACACGGATCTGCACGTGCCATCGGAACACACTCAAAATGGAAAGCGTTACGATGCTGAACTCCAATTGTATCACTTCTACTCCATCTCGGGAGAAGAAGCGGGTGTCAACAATGAGGTAAGACTACGTTGTGTATGTTTCACGTGAAAAATATGCCTTCTGATCTCACCTGATTTGTTTCTCCTTTTACAGATGGGTACAGTTACTTTCTTCTTGCAGACGTATGACGATGCTCCCGATTACGACATGTTGAATCGTGTCATCTGCCAATGGCGCAGAGCGGAGGATCAGAATCGTGCTGCCTGTGGTTTGCCCAGCGTCGAAACGGAGTACCCGGGATGTCACAGTTATTCGCGAGGAAGTGCGGCTACTACTACATCCGGACGTAAGCTTCGTACCACCGAGGGCAACACGACGTTTGCTCCGAAACCTCTGTCGGCGCAAGATATTATTCTTCACAACTATCTCAACCCGGGTGGACAAGATCGCAAGGTCATCACTATGGATGAGCAAGATTACAAGGATGAAGACGACTTTGATTGGGAAGCATTCATTGAGGACGTGTACGAGAATGAACGTCAGGTCCAGAATCGCCGCCACTTGAGTGACTACGACCACGTCGGTCCCTGGCACAATTACTGGCCTCTCATCGGGGTCAAGACGGAGTATTATTACAGATATAGCGGGTCTCAAACAATTCCTCCGTGCTATGGTCGCTTCGTTCAAGGCAACAACCGTGCTCAGTCCAACAGTTGGCGTGTCATGAAAGATCCTATCCGCATCTCGAAGAGACAATTGGCCGAACTTCATCGTCTCCTGCGCGAGCGTATTGCTCCTCCGGACGATCCTCTTGTTGCTTGCCAAGCTGATACGGCCGGCAAGGTGGACCCAACAACGAACTTCATCGATGTAGCCCGTCCTTTGCAAGATAACGACAAGGCGCATCACATGGTTTATTGCGAATGCCAGAATTGGGGCAGCAAGTGGGAAGAAGACAAGGACTACTGTCGTATTTATCGCGATGACAACCAGACTCGCTACTTCAAGCATCCTTACAACTTTGACACTGACGGTTTTTAAAGAGTTAAATAGATTTAATATATGTTTCAACTACTTGTCAGACTCTACTCAATTGAAAACGACCAAGTTATCTGCGTGCACCTACCACTTAAACAATTCAATAGGCTTCAAATTGCAATTAGTTTTCGCTGTAAAGGCGGAATGAGTCGTAGTCGTAATCGTGTCTGCTTGTGTGGTCGCCGTTTATACTTCCTGTTCCTTTGCAACTTGAGACCTGCATCTATTCCCATCTGCTCATCGAGTCCACTTCGGATTTTCCTTCCGATTCCGAAAGATGGCGTCACTATTGGCTACTTTCCACATGATTGTGCAATTCCGGAGCTCAGAGAATCCAGTAAGCGGCGGCTCTGAGAACTCAGATTGCAGCTGGTATTGCTAGCTAGACTATTGTCGTTTGTAAATTCTACTCTTTGGAAAGTAAATCATACACGCCACCCGCCAAGCCTTCAAAGAGTCCAAGAGTCAAGAGCCTCTCTTCTTTATCTAAAGTATCCATTTAAGGCCATTGGATAGGCCATGCGCGTTTTCAAGGCCGTTGGCAGATTTCTTGTTAGGCTGTACAACTTTATGGTTCCTTTGTGTCGCTTGTTGCTCCCAGTTGTCAATGATGTGACTGTTTCGTTATGAAAAGCCTTTGCTCTAGAGATCCAAAGCCTTTCGGAGGATGCCAGCCCTCCCACCTGGCAGCGTTTCACTTTTCCATTTCATTATTTTACGGATGGATCATTTTTCGCTCGCATCCAAGTACAATGAGTGACTCTCTTGAAAACTGCCGTGCTCTCACTGTGGACTTTGTCATTCGTGACGATGATCCGGAAATGGCAGCCGTCGAAGACGACATCCGACGGGATCTGTTGAAACTCAACATTAACGTCAACACGCGCGTGTTGAATGCTTCCGAATACGGAGATGCGGAGCGCAACGGAGACTTTAATCTCTTGTTCACACGCACATGGGGTGCTCGTAAGTCGAATGATGATCTTGCAATGTGAAGCAAAGAAAGCTTTGACGTGCCTCCTACACGATTCTCTTGTATCCGCACAAAGCATACGATCCACACGTACTTGAACTCCTGGGCCATTCCGGCTCATGTCGAATACGCAGCATCCGCCCAAATGGAACCACCCTTGACACGCGACGACTTTCTTGCCAAGGTCCAGAACGTCCAGCGTGAAACGGATCCTTCGAAACTGCAAACGCAGTGGACCGAGATTCTCAATGACATTCACCAACAAGCCATCTTTTGCCATTGTGGGGAACTCGCATCCCATACGTGGTCAGTCGCCGCTTGACCGGCTTCGAACCCAGCCCGCAAGCCTTTTCGTATCCCCTCGAAACGGTGCGTGTCCTCCAAGGCTCTCCCAATGTCACGATTGCTCCAGGCGCGGGAGGATCTTTGTTTGAATCGCTCGGTCCCATGAATCCTCACCAATACTTTCTTAACCAACTGTTTGCACAAGCCTGGATCTACGAAGGTCTGGTATCGTACGGACAAGATGGTGAAATCTTGCCCGCCTTGGCGACGAAGTGGACGATGGACGACGATGGAAAGCGCGTGACTGACCTTTGAATTGCGCCAAAATGTCACCTTTCACGACGGTGCCGAGTGGAATTGCGCGCGGCCGCCAAACTCAATTTCGATCACGTCCTGTCCGACATTGTGCGCGAACGCCACGGCAACATGGGGTCTGACGGGCGTCTTGACCAAGTGGAGTTGTACGGATACCGGCGACTTTTGTGTTGCAAACGAACGAGACGTTCTATCCTTTGTTGCAAGAATTGACGTACATTCGTCCCTTAACGTTTGCTTTTCGCCCAACGCGTTTGTCCAAGGCCTCGATTTTCGCATCCCGACACGCACAATTCGTGCAATCCCGGTGATTTTGGTTCCAGCTGGACGCATTCGTTTGGAAGAGGAAATTACGTGTGCCGGTCTGTCGTATTATCCATCCGGAACAGGGCCCTTCCAGTTTTGTGTCACGAGTGACGAGCAAAGAGGACGGCAAGGACACGCAGGTGGTCTTTGCCCGACACGAGAATTATTACTGGGACGGAAAACTCCGGGCATTGAGCATTTGATTCTGCAATCGTACGAGAGCACCGACCAAATCGAAGAAGCACTATACTGACAGGAGAACTCGACATGGCCTTATTGGGAATCGGTCCACTGACGGCGAAACAAGTGCAATCGTTGAAATTCTCACACTCGGACATGGTGACGGTACTGTACATGACTCGGACGTCTTGCAGCACGCTCTGGTGGTGATGATGAATACCGGCCAATTTCCTACAGACGAGATTCCGGTTCGCCGCAGCATCATTCATTCACGGGATTGACAAGAATACCTTCATTCAAACCGAATTTTCCGGCTTGGAACAAAACCCGTCGCGCAGTTATTGCCATTGAGCGGTCCGTATTTTGCAACGTGGATTTGTCTCCGAAATGGAGCTATGATTTTGAAAAGGCCTTTCGGATGAATTGTCCCACAGAGAGTGGTGATACCAGTTTAACAGGAGGAGCCATTGCATTGCGGGCATTGCTGTCGGAGGCGTCGCCTTTGTGGTCCTGTTGTTCTTTGTGATTGATTCATTCGCCTCGTACAAGCCGAGAAGCAAGGCAAACCCGTCTTTGCTCCGTCGTTGAAGGAGAGAGTATTATGTGAAATGTGAAGAAGAAAAAAAGGTAATCTCTAGTAAATAATGCCTGTTTGTAAACGAAATGTTTGACCTGCTCGTTGATTGTTGATTTGCGTTATTATTGTCATTTTTTGCTTTGTGTTTGTTGAAAGTTGAACCGCACGTGGCACGGAGCGCGTGCACGGTCGTCGTCCCGGTACTGGATTGCTTGTCGTTCTATTCACTGTGACAAATAGTGTACCACCAAACAGTGACCCGAAAAAAAAAGTCATTCGTCTCATTTTCCCGGCGCCGTTGCACGATGCATGGTAAGGAGGCGATCGAAGGAGGAGAATGAACCATTGATTGCTTGCTTGTTTGTTTGTTTGTTTGTTTGCTTGTCATTCCTTCTCCCTAATTGTTGAATCGATTGATTGATTGATTGATTGATTGATTGATACACTATCGACCCTTCTTGACGACAAGAAAGAATAAATCGATATCGATATCGTTCGTTCGTTTTGAAAAATCATCAACAACAAAAAAAATGACAGCGTCGGAAGCAGCGCCCTCTGTCCAGCATGGCATCGGCCATTTTCTTTGGCTCTATTTTAATGACCTTTGTCACTCTCATGACGCGCGCTGTATTCTTTCAAAAGGATTATTTTACTGCGCTGTCACAAGCCGCGAATCATCCCCGCGCACAAGCCTTTCAAATGCGACAATATACGAGTATTTATACACTGTTGCAACACTTTTCGCTGTTGGGGTGCATTCTATGGTATGCCTATTTGTGTGAATATCATCCGCCGCATCCGCATGGCGTCAAAGTGTACGATCGCGACATGTTCTTTTTCTTGACGGCCTTGTTGTTTCTCGTGTCGGCCTTTACCGTCAAGTCGCACAAGGGTGTTGCTGCGTACTACTACTAGTAGTAGTAAAGGAACTTTATCATCATCATCATCATCAACTACAACTACATCATCATCAACTGCAACTACACTGCAATGGACCGAACGCGCTGTATCACCGCCCGACGAAGCGACGGAAATATTGAATCGCGATCAAACGGAAGAATGGAAAGGATGGATGCAATTCATGTTTCTACTGTATCATTATTACCACGCCGAAGAAGTCTACAACAGCATTCGGGTCATGATCACTTCGTACGTTTGGATGACGGGATTTGGGAATGTTTCCTTTTCTATTTGAAACAAGATTATTCGATATTGCGGGTAGTACAAATGCTGTGGCGATTGAATTTCTTGGTGGCGTTTTGTGTTGGACGCAAGGGACGACCTACATTTTGTATTATATCTGTCTGTTGCATACCTTCTTTTTTGGAATGGTATATGTCACTATGCGGATTCAGTCGCACGTCAATTATACGAAATATGGGATTCGGATCAAGTTCTTGGTCTTGGCAATGATGATCTATGTCATTTGGGATTTGGATCTGGGGTTGTTTCACCTGTTGCATAGGCTCTTTTTGGGACAAACGCCCATGCTGGGGCGACGGGCGGTGCCATGTGGGAATGGTACTTTCGATCCACGTTGGATCATTGGAGTACCTTTCTAGGAATGATCTTTGCGCTCAATTTCCCAATCACGAGTTTGTTTTATCGCAAATTGGAAGCGCAGCCATGGTATTATGAATTGCCGGCCAAGACTATCGTTTCTGTGGCACTACTACTGGCGACGCATTGGTGGATTCAACATCCGTTCGCACAAAACAAATTCGATTACAATCAAACGAATGCGTACTTTGCTTGCATCCCCGTGTATACGTACATCTTTATTCGCAACTTGACGCCATATTTGCGGGGACATACCTTGGAGTTGTTGCATCAAATTGGGAAAACGACGTTGGAGACGTATCTGATGCAGCATCATATTTGGTTGACGAGCAATGCCAAGACGTTGTTGATTTTGATTCCGGGATGGCCGAAATGCAACTTTTGTTGGTCAGTGTCATTTATGTTGCGCTCTCGAGGCGATTGTATACATTGACACTGTTTCTGCGGGGATGCTGCTGCCGAATGACTGGAATCAGTGTCGTATTAACTTGATGGGATTGCTGGGAGCCATGGGACTGTGTCATGCGGTGGCTTGGATTCTGCAAGCCATGGGCATGTTGCATTTGACTTCAGTGGCGGTCGTGGCCGCTGTCCTTAGTGCCAGCTTGTCGTATCGCATTCTAAAAGATACGACCCTCTCAACGAGTTCTACGGGAAGTAGTAATACTAGCTCCGTGTCGACCAAATCATGGATCGTTTCCAGTTGCATGGGATGGATGGTCTTGTGGACCTTTGGGCTTGTTTGGCATCACATGGCACTGCAAGGTGCCACTCAGGTTCAGCCCTTGTCGGATGTGTGTTCCTCGGAGGTAATTCGTGGCGATTGGATTGCCGTCAATTTATGCAACGAAGAAACACGTGGTGCGGCCTACCGAGATGAGGATATGGGGTCTTTGGGTGTATGCCCTCGACTCCATCCGTTTGGGGTTGGACCAAATCAGATCTTCCCGAGTGTCGTATGGTCGCACGTGACAAGGGCGTTTTGCAAAATACGTTAAAACATCGCCGGCTCGTCTTTGTAGGTGATTCTATGATTCGGCACTTGTACTTTGCCATGGCACGACAACTAGGAGATGCAAAGGCGGGAGCTTACAATACCACGCTGGACAAGTGGACCAATTACCAAAACAAATACGGTTCTGTGGAGCTGGAATTCAAATGGGCTCCTTACGTGTACGATGTGACGGATCAAGTCTCGCAAGCGTCTTCTCGAAACGACATTGATATGCTGATTATGGGTGGTGGAGCTTGGGATCGATTGCATCATTATTCGAACAGCCAGGCAGCCGTGGAAATGGAGCAGAATGTCACAAAGTTAGTTTCGGCGGTGAAGAAGCAGAAACAGCACAGTGACATTCCTCTGGTCTGGGTGACGCCCACCACCATTAATGATTGGGCTTTGGCAGATGAGGCCAAACGTGCCCATCTTCCAGAAGCCAATATGCATCAATTACGCACGTTGTATCAGAAACAAGGCATTGATGAAGCTGTCGATTGGACATTGCCGGGGCCAGTCTTTACGCAAACTCGTGTTGCCGAGAGCTACGATGGAGTCCATTACCCTTTGCAAGTGTACCATGCCGGAGCACAAATGCTCGCTCAAACATTCGACTGGCTGCTACTTCCATTGTCACCGGACAAGGAAGATTCGTTCACGCCCAAACGACCTGGTGAAATGGCCAATCCGATGTTGGGTTTGATGATGTTGTGCTTGGTTCTGGTTGGGTTGTTTGGATTTGATGGTTTCCTTGGAGTCAGTTACCTGGTCTATTGCTTTGTTCCGAAAGCAATTCCGAGGCGGCTCTATGCAGAGTCGTTTCGGCAGCTTCATCTTGTTGCGGGCTACCTCCCATTGCAGAAGGTGATACACCGGATGACTTTAACGTTGACAAGAGCAAGAGTAGCGACTATGTGGATGGTAATGAGGAGTCGGACGACGAACGAGAACAGTTCATTCGGCAAGATACTCAAGAGTTTGCCGAGAAAAACGTGGAACTAACGATAAGGCCGGTGTGATAATAAAATATAGGATATGGGTAACCGCTAGCTCTTCGTGACTTTTCCATCCAATGAACTTTAAACCAGTTGTTTCTCGATGGAGAAATTGCCGTTCCGGCATCCGCACTCCTGTCTACTTATTTCAAAACAAACACGCCCGTCCATTCTGCATCATTCAAACATGATCGTATTGCATCAATGGCAGAATCCTCGTCGTCCAACTCTGAAGTGGAAACTCCATCCATACGATCACCAATGGCCATTTTGCAATCTTCAATCATGTTGCCAACGGCCGTAGCATGTGTTTCGTTCATGTAGAGCGGCAGCACATGTTTCAACAACAAGGCATCCATGACTACTTGCGATTTGGATTCGACCGAAAAGACCGACAAGCGAATTTGTTCGAACCAAGCACGAAAAGCAATTTTGAATATCAAAACAAAATATCTTGAACATCGAGCAGCAAGGACGGATGAGGTAACACGGCCACCTTTTCTTGGAACATGCGCTCGATATCCAAACGCAGTCCCTTCTTGCGAAACATTGGGCTAATCGTACTCCGGGACGAAGCAGACTCCAGTTCGGGAATGGCACGCGCCTTGTAGTTCGCCTGTAACATGCCATTTAGATCCTGACAAGCTCGTTTGGCCACAGCCAGTGCTTGGCGCGTCGATTCTTTCGGACGATCGAGCGACTGAGTGATATCTTCGCACAATAAATAGGCCATCTCGTAACCTCGATGACTGGCATACAACACAAATACGGTCGATCGTGCCAGCTGAAATCGTTCCTTTACATCTTCACCCAATAAATCACCGGCCACAATTCGTGATTTATTCGGTTTCTTCCCTCCACTCAGGTGCGTCACAATCGATTCTTCCAAACTACTGGACACGGACGATTCGGCTTGCAAGCACATTTTGGCGACTGCCAAAGAAGATGCACGGTCAAATCCCCGTCCTCTCGATTCATCAAGGTTTGCACCATGTCAGTCAACTTTTGCCACGACGCATGATTGTCGATCAGCTTGTCCTCATCGTCGTCCTCATTCGTACAAAATACATTCACTCGCTTTCCTTCCGTTTCGTCACCGGGCGCAGCTTCCAGCAGCACGTCCGACCGCGTGCACTCTCCACCCGCCATTTGTTCCAACGCATTGGCCCACCAAAACGAGAACTTGCGTGCACTGCGCGTCAGTGCTTTCCTAAGATTTTGTGGTTGCTCTCCCGCCGAGCTACAGCAACTCCGAATTGTATCATCGACCAATTGCAAGCAATCCGAAATGGTGCTTTCCACCAATTGCGAAAGCGTACTAAAGTTTGCCTTTTCGTCGGCCAGTCGTTGACACAGGGGCACCCAACAATCTTCTACTATACTGATTTGAAGCGCATGGAATTTTGATCCACACGTCGTCGTGTCAAGGTCTCGGTAAGTTGTGTGGCTTGCGCAATGTACTGGGCCGTCCATTCGGAGCGAATGCCCATGGAAAGCAAGGCCTCGGACAAGTCTTGCACCGATCTTATTAGTAGTGTCGTGGCTTCAGCAACGAGCAGAGTCGCATCCTCGTCGGCTTCCTTGGGTTGTTCTTCCAATAAAATGGCTTTGGTATGCACGAGAAACGACGAGAACGATTCGAAATGAATTCCACGAGATGCAATGAATTCGTATTGTTCGCCGAGAATTGTGCCGTAAAGAGTGTAGAGGCCTCCAACATGGCATTGAGGTAATCCGTGGCAATGAGCGAAGAAGGCGACTCGGGAGGCGCCATGGCAAATCGCCGTTCTTGTACATCAATCAAATGAGTGTCCAAAATGCGGTCCAGCAAACGCAGGGATGCTGCACAAGCTATCGATTCCAAGTCTTCGGCTTGCAACGAAGACGCTTCTTCTTCTTCTTCTTCATCATCATCATTATCTTCTTCTTTTGTTCTTCGGGATACAAGACAGCTGCTTCTTGTAATAGTAATTGCATCGTCCCGACGCATTCATAAATTTCCATCATATTTTGCGGTGGATTGGGAACTTGCTCCAAGTCATCTTCACTTCCCAGAACCGTCCCACTCCAATGCAACAGTTTACTCTTGATACTGCACTTGAGTTGCTCTAAAATCATTTGACACTCCGCTTCAATCGTCTTTAGGCTTTCAAATCCTTGCGAATGTTTCGCCAAAATGGGCGCCGCTGATGCATAACTCTTGGTGGCCGTCTGATACTGTCCCTGCTGAATGTGTTGGTGCAAGGTCGCTGGCAACTTCAATAGAGTGTCGAGACGCGTCAACAATCTTCTCACCCGAATTTTCTCGGCCACTTGATCGCGCAATGGCCCCAACGCGTCTTCAACGCCCGCGACTGCTCGTCCAATTGTTGCACAGCAGTCGAAAATTGCGTCAAGGCCACTTCATTCGCCGTCACGTGCACACCAATCGATCGAATCGCGTCGGTCGCATCAATGAAGCGTGAATAGTTTTCGTACACCATGGTCTGCATCGTCGAATCGAGTGTGCGGACCTGCAATGCCAATTGTTCTTCGTGTTCGAGCAGTGTCTGGACGGGTTGGTGGATGATGAATTGTTGCGTGTGCTGGGCAGCATCAAAGGATGGTGAATCCAAGTCGTTTGTGTTGTTGTTATTATTATTACTACTATTCATAGTACGATTGTTTTCGTCCTCCGAATCATCATCGTCGTCGTCATCGTCATCAGTCCAAGCGAGACGCTCTGGAGATACAGGAGCAGCTGCTACAGATTTGCCGTAAAAGTTTTCCAACAATTTTGACGCACGAGCGCTTCACGAGGAACCGAGTTGTTGCTGGTTCGAAACTCTTCGTCGTCGTCGTCGTCGCTGCTGCTGCTGCTCGATAATAAGGACATTCTTTTCGTTGTTGTGTACTAGATATAGAAGAAAGAAAAAGACTGGACTTGCAATGAGAATGAGTAGCCTTTATTAAGCAATGCAACAAAAGAAAAGAAATGCTCGACCTATCATGCACGTACAAACAACAGACGGCACACACTTTTGCCTTCATCGACATTCGACATTCCACATTCCCCATCCAACGCCAGCCACAAATGCAGCGAAACATTCGGCACGATTGGAATGAGACTGCAATCTAGAGTACTCTAGCTAGAGAGGAGTACTAAGGAAAATACGATTTTCTCGTCCGACAACAGGACAAGACGGCGAAAGCATCTCCGCAGGTCCCAAGTGCACTTTTGAGACATTCGAGTACCGGCAAGCAAGGAGGTAGCAGTTCAGGTCCCAATAATCTCGGCAAGGACCCTGCGAGTTTTTCGACGACATTACAATCTTCCGATAAGCGGAGACTACCGTCTTCCTTTGCAAGAAAATCCATTTTCACTTTGGTAATCGTAACGGTAAACTTCCTTTGCCTAATGTACTTATACGCAGCAATTGGAAAATGATGTCGGGCAACGACACATTGTTTTTCTCCCTCCCACTCCCAACCATTTGTTCCTTGATGCCGGGGACGTGACGGCACATTGCGGCGAGAAGGATCATTCTCTCAAAGGTACTTTTCTCGTTAAAAGTTCTTACACGCCAACGATAGCCACTTCCTTTCCAGACATGATTGTCCGGGAAGTTGGCTTGTATTTCTTGAGTAAACGAAAACATTCGTCCCATGAACAGGAGCATTGATTGCTCGCCGACGGTGCACTATCTGCCATTTTCCGCAAGAGGAATAAAAACGGGAGAAGATTATTTGCGAATAACACAGAGGAGATGACTATAAATCATTAACAAGAACAATAAATATTCTTTCAAATGAGTGTCGTCAACGCGGTTTTTTCGTTTGTTGCCGATGTCGTTTTGAATTCCGATCGGGCAATAAATGGATATACGAGAAAATAACACGGGGCGTAGGTTGTGTAGAAGTGCTACCAGAACGAAAACTTCAGGTTGCAGAAGGTTTCCCGGGCCCTCCGGTACAGGGTGCACCTCCTCTATATTATACCTCCTTGCCGGCAAGGAATGGCATTGTACACTATCAGGGATACACACGTTTCAAGACGGCAAAAAAAGATCGTGTGTCGTTTGTCTCTCACGACTGACGACTCAGTCTCCTCGATCGATCGATCGATCGGAAGTTTGGAGGATTATTGCGGCTGTTGCGAACGAAACGAATTGTGTCGTGACCTGTTGTCATCCGAAACGAATTGTGGAGAGAGAAAAGAAGAGACTCATTACAATATCTCTCATTCTCCGCAATACTATGGCCTCCGGATTGGACAGCATCGCCTTGGCGGTGGCTCATTTGGAGCGTGAGGAGAAGAATACTGGTACTGCATCTCATAGATTGCCTCCTCCTTCTTCTTCTCTGTTTTTGAATCATGCGAGGGTCGTTTCGACGGATCGATTGGAGGCTGCGGCTGTTGTGGCTTCGAATTCGCCTACTGCTACTTCTTTATTAGTGTATTCTTCTGTCGCAGCAGTCGAACAGCACCAGCCGTGGAAGAATCATTGCGCTGTTGCTCCACCCATTGCTCATTCATTGGCAACCATGCCTCATCCCCACAATCACACTGCCTTTTCTTTGCCTCTGCATGCCATTTCTCACCATGCCGAGCATCGCAATCCTTCTACCTTCAACAACAACAACATGAACAACAACAAGAAGAAGAAACCACCTATTTCCGCCGCCTTGACGGCTTCCATCACGCCACAGGTTCCTCCGCAACAACACAAACAATACAAGAATCTATTGCTCTACTTTGAAATGGCTCCATATCCCATTCCCAAGGACATTTTACTGAATACTAGTACGAACGCACAAGACATTCAAGACGACGATGTCTTGCTCGGCCGCGGCGGCGAAACCAATCACCACGCCGGAAATGTCCAATACCGCAGACTGGTCAAGGCGTGTCAACCGGCCTATTTGGCCGCAAAGCGTCGCGACAAGCCCCGGATTGCGGCGGGGATTGTGCTAGCGGTGCGGCGTGTGGGTGGGCGGTTTCTCAAAAGGACGATCACGGTGTGTGGGCCGATGTGGGCAATGTGCGGGCGCGCGAAAAGACGTCGCAGGCGTTGCGCGAGGGGCGCCGGATTTGCGGCCCAAGTCGTCCGTGTCGTCGTCTTCGTCGTCGTCATGAAAACGAACGATACTAGTACTAGTACTAGGATACTAGGAGAGTAATAATAATAATGAATGCAGCCAGCACAATCGATTCATGTATTCAGTATTTATTTATTTATTTATTCATTCATTCATTCATTATTTTCTCTTTTTTATCGCTTTAGGCAACACGAATAGACTGCCGCGTCTGCACAAACACACCCACCAGTGACGCCAATTGAATCCTTTCGTCGGTTCCCAAGGCCAAGCGGTGCTCCACCGCACTCATTCCGTCCAACAGCAGTGCCAAGGGCACCGAATCCATGTCTAGACACAAAATCTTGTCGGTCAAATCGTGCAAAACATCCGTCAGAGCGTATCCCTTGGTCGTACACATGTGATGAATGTCCGTAAAGGAAGACGGAAAATCATGATTCATGAGCCATTCCAAAATGCGATCAATATCCTGTGGCAACGGCGCCCCACTCGTCAAATACACAGCTGTTTCGTCCACAGGACGATCTTGATGGCTCATGGCCGTCGCTTGCAGTAAATTCAATACGCGACGCATATCACCTCCACTCAACCGCAAAATGGCTTGAATCCATCGGGTGTCACATGACACTGTTCATTCAAAGCGACATGCTCCAAACGTCCCTGAATTTGTTGCGACGCCAAGGGCGAAAACGAAACCTTGTGCATCGACTTTGCAAGGCCGGAATGATCTTACTGACGTAATTGCAAATGAGACAGAAGCGAGCATTCTTGCTGTACTTTTCCATAATACGGCGGAGCGCGAATTGCGCGTCACTCGTCATGGCGTCGGCTTCGTCCAATACAATGAGTTTGATGCCTTTTAAAAACAATTGTTGTGTGCCAGCGAATTCTTTGATTTCGTTGCGGACGACCTATGTGTGTTGTTTGAGTGTGTGAGAGAGTGATTTGAGCATCAAGTAAACCGATTTTGCTTGCTTCTCTATTCTATACTACTACTATACGTACATCAATCCCACGCGCATCAGATGCATTCAATTCGAGCGTCATGCTGTTGTAAGCTTTCGTGCTTCCGTACATGCGCTTGGCCGCTGCAACAATCGTCGAGGTTTTGCCCGTTCCTGGCGGACCGTAGAGCAACAAATGCGGCAAATTGCCGCTATCAATCAATGATGTGATACTGGCGACAATATCATCTTGTGCGACCAAGTCTTCGAGTCTGTCGAGTAAGAAAAGACGCAGCATGAGTGAGTTTTTTTCCTACGATGCATTGCGCAATTCTCATTCGTTTGCTGGAGGCTTACTTTTCGGGACGATACTTTTCGACCCACGGCATTTGAACTGCTTGCATGGCTTCCATCTTCTTTGCTGAAATTACGAATCAATCAATCAAATAATAATAATAGTAATAGTAATAATAGGAAGAGAACGGACTTGAACGATGCTGGAAGGAAAGGAAAGAGGCGCACCGCTGTTGCGTCTATGGTCTCAAGTTTCCTCCTCCTTTCCTGCCGCGAAACCGGCTGGCGTTCAACCGGTACTCGCTGTCATCACAAGCGGTAATCAACGGAAAGCGCGAACGAAGCGAGGATTTTTCGCTAGGACTACCGTACTGTACGTATTACTTTAAAGTCAAGCTATTCCGCTGTCGTCGAAGGAACTGCGTTACACATTCATTCATCAACTACCTTATAAAGCCATTCTTTATTTAAATCTATGTATAGTGTTACTGATATCGCTCGTTACATAATTATCATCATCAAAAGTCTTTCGTAATTCATAGTGCGACGACTTGTATACCTGGTAAACAGCACCAACTCCCCGCTCCTTAACGAATCACGGACCCTAACGTATTGGGAAACAAGAGACTTCCCGCATTGCCCTTTCCATCGGACCGCGGGCCCGGAAACACTTGCCAGAACCGCAACGTTTCGTCGCCGGCACCCGTCACCACAGTCGAACCATCAGGTGACACGGCCAAGTACAAGACACGATACGTGTGACCCGTCAAAGTCGTCACTTTTTGCATCGTTGGATAGCGCCACACGACAATCTGATTCTGAGAATAGCCGTGTGTGCTGACAATTTCATTGCAATTCTGCGACCAGGCCAAGTTGCACACTTGACTGCCGGTATCAATCTTTTGTATGGCTGTTCCAGAAAGTGTATTCCAAAACGAATGCAACGATCGGCCGTGCCACCACCACTGGCCAAGAGACCGTGTTGATGAGGGGACCATGTAATGGCCTTGACGGCCGCCGTGTGGTCCGTGAAGCGATGCAAGGGCTGTTGACCGGGATTGCGGCTATCAATCACGTGCAGCACATTGTCATTGCCGCCTGACGCCAAAACGCCGGTTCATCATACGACCACTTGAGCCCGCAGACTTCTTGTCGGTGAATGGGCAAGCGATCCGTAAAATCACCCTGAGCGCGGACATCGCGCAAATAAATCAATCGATCCCGACTGCCACTCGCCAAGCACGGCCCGGACCACGCCAAGGCACCGACCCGAGAATCGTGGCCTTTCAAATCGCGGATTTTCTGGCACGCCACCGTGTCCCACAATTGAATATTGCCTCGATTGGTACCAATCGCCAAATGCGTGCCGCGCTGTGCCCACGAAACGGACGTGACCACATCGTCATTGCTGTTGCTGCTGTTGCTGTGATTGTCGTCCGAGGCACCCGACAAGTCGCACAACTTTGTGACTTTGGACGTGCACGCACTCCACAAATACACACAAGACGCCAGTCCGACGGCCAGAACATTTTGCGACGACCAATCCACGAGATTCAAATAAAAATCATCTTGCAAGGCCGGTGCATCCAGTACTTTGAAGGGAACTTTGGAAATGCGGCGTTTCCGTTTGGGCGGTGACAGTCGTTGACTCGCGGCCATACTACTAGAGTCAAATGAAAGGCATGCAATATCGACGGCGATTCCAAGACGCTGTTTTGATAAATCTGTCGAGCACTTTGGTAGCGTAAAGAGTTGGTGGTGCCACTTTCGCGCAAGGGCGGGTCGATGCGTGGTGATTCGTGTCATACGAGTTCACGACAGGATTGTAATTTTCATTCATGCCCAACAACTCCGACCGCAACAGACTATTGAGTGTACTTTGATGCGATGGCATGGTGGTCGTGGTCGGATTCGCGGCATTGTGCGGAGTCGTGTCGTCGCGCTCGTCCTGGCGATTGGAGTTGTGGCTGCTGCTGTTGTTGCCGTTCGCATTGTTGTCCGTGTTGGACGATGCAGAAGAAGAAGATACCGTAGACGCCGTGCTTCGGCGTGAATCCCAGAGATTGAACGAGAAATTCGAAGTAGCTCGATTGGGAATAAAGCGATCCGAACAACCTCGATCGGCCGATCGAACGCGGGGAGAGTACGTATGATTAGGCGTCGAGTATTGCGTGCTCGATGGACTTACTGCAGTGGGTGAAAAGGAAGTCACAATCGGACTGGGCCGGAAAATCGACAAGGCGTCCTCCGATCGCGAAATTCCCGGGGAGGTAACAATTCTTCGGACATGACTTCATCCGGATACGACGTCGAAAGCAATTCGGGCGCCAGTCGCATCGCATACCGCGGATCCAAACGCGGGCGTGACGGCGAAGGAAGAGGACCCATACTTTGCGTGTGGGTGCCGACGCGGTCGTCGTTGTGGTAGTCACCAGCGAGTCTGTGCTTTCCATGGAAGTATCCAAGGGAGAAGTCATCGAGTCGGAGCAAGAGACTGTCATGGGAGTGAGAAGATGCTTTTGAAAGTGATTGCTATTACTCGTCATCATGGTGGCTTGCGGTGTTCCGGGTTGATTTGCTTGTGTAGAGCTGGGCTCTTGTCGTTGCTTTGTTAGAGAAGTCATGATGCTGCTGTGCGGAACTTTCATATTCTCTAAACCTGACGACCGTTTGTATTGGGAGAAACACGAAACAACGTTTTCGCGGAGAGGCAGGCAAGACCGATTTCGCAGTGTTCGCGCGTTGACGTGTCCTTTTCGCTTTCGCTGATTGATACAAAATCCTTCTAAAAAGACAAGAATGCAACAAATAATAATAATATCAATGAAAACGAATAATCACGTCAAACGTTTGTAATGCATAATTGCTTCTATTGTAGTCGTCGCAGCCAGCAATGGCACCGAAAAAAGAACTCCTCCCACCCAGTCCGGAAGGCGATGTTCGCGGTCACTCGCGCTCGATTACATAGGGGTTGTGATATTTTCCTCGCAATACAATTCAGTACTGAATTGGATTCATTATGCCGCGATGCTTCACGGAAGGTTTCTATTTAGAAAGAACTTGCCGGCGTGCATGGTTCAGCGAACTCGCTGTAAAAAATCAACGTACATTGTGTACCGGAGTGATATTGTGTATTATGGTTCAGGTTTCGTCTTTGCGGTCGCGAACACAATGACCTTATCGTACGTGCGACGTACGTTTGTTCCGAATGCAGGAATGCAAAAAAGACGGCAACAAGACTTTATTTTTGATTTGACTCGTTTGACCTTATTGATTTAATTTATTAAAATAAGCTTTGCTGGACTTGTATTCATCAATACACTAAATTACCATCTTCTATTAGTGCAGAATTAACTCAACATATGGACTTTTACAGAGCACCGGCAGCTACGCCCCGTATCGCTAGATGAAGAAGCAAACACGGCACCGCTGCAAGAGCGGCTCGTGGGGGCACCGCCGGCTCAAGTCAGCGCCGCCCAAGCGACTCCTATGATCCAAATCGTCGCTCCAGCGAATCTTCCCGAAGGATACGAACTCCCGATTCAATTGGGAGCTTCCGGTACTGCCACAATCATTATTCCGCCGGGCGGCGTCGAACAAGGTCAGACGTTTGCCGTTCCTATGCCGACCACTACATCTTCGGAGTACACATCGGTCGTGCACATTCCCGTCGGGCACTGGCGGGACACGCCGTGGGATTTCTTTCAGTACGGTCCTTGTCATCCGCATTGCTGGACGAGCTACCTTTGTACGTTTGTAGCGACAGGACAAGTCATTCGGCGATTGGGGTTCAACTGGACGGGTGTGACGGCGGTGGATGCAAAAGAAAAGGCGAATGCGTTTCCGATCATTTTGGGGATTGTGGTGCTCTATTTTGTTATTCACTTTTTACTCTTTTTTCATTGTAGTGGCATTGGATCCCGAAGACCCCAAAGCCGATACCAAAGATCCTTCGTATGTTCCTCCCGAACCGTCCATGGCGTTCTTTGTTTTTCTCGAGCTCTACAAATGGTGGCATTTCTTTTACTGGATCGGATCGACGGTGATATTGGCGCGCACGCGACGGTCGCTTCGACAAAAGTACGGCATACCCGCGCAATGTGGCCAAGAAGATGCCGTGTGTGCTGTTTGCTGCCACTGTTGCGTGGCGGCGCAAATGTTGCGACATACGACCGATTACAACGTGTATCCTTCGTATCTTTGCACGGATACGGGATTGCCCAAGCATGCGCCTTCGATTGTTTAAGGATAAGTGGCATGACGCGTAGCGAATCTTTGCATAAACTTTAGTGATACATTACTATTATAATCGTCAATGTATTTCAGGTTCCCATACGATTCCGATGAGTGTAACACTAGCCTGACTTAATATATCGCAAAACAATAACCATATAATTGATTCGGACTGAAGTTTAAAAGTTTAAATAGACTAGCCTTGTTATATGGAACGATGCGAATATGTTTGAGTGGCACTTGCGTTCGATCATCATCGTCCATCTGAAGAATTTAGCAGTAATTGTGAAGTTGCTAGCAGGGCCTAGGACGATTGCGCATTTTAGGTGTCATTAGCCTCTCTCGCTAGCTAAGAGCGGAACGATTGTCGACTGTCGATCGGGACTGAATGGAGGCAGGAAGCTTATCTCCAACCTCCAATTTCCCACTTGAACCTTGCAACATTTCTAGAGATTTTACTGGTAACTGGTAAACGGTTCGCATTTGTGCGTATGCGATGACAATCGAAAATATCATTACTCGAGTTAGTGCTTAGTGCTTAGTGATTACTGCCCTTATCAAAATCAAAACCAGAAACCAGATGCCAGATGCCTTTCGTGTCTCTTGACTAACGGCGAACGGCACATTTACCAAATCTTACAGCCCCAGAAGTGCATCTGCGAATCGGATGATAAGAGCGAATAAATGCAAAAACGGGATCGTTTTTTGTCAAGGGCCTGATTTGTACACTGCAATATCATAGAAAATAAATGTCGATACCGTGATTGCGAAATTATTTTGGACGAGCGCTCATCTCCATTTTTTCACGGCCTCGCTCAAACTCGCAACGACCACTGCGCTTTCTCGATTCGAAAAGTAATTCTAATTCCTCTCAAAACCAAAATGGCCCACGAAAAGCAACAAATGGGACGTCCAACCCTACCGAATGTTAGCAATTTGATGTCACAGGCCATGTCAAGTCGGACCACCGGTGCCTCGGCGCCCAATGTTGAATCAATACGACAACAAAGAGAACGACTGCTTCAAATTCTCAACGAGGCTCTCGAACTTCTGGAAGAAGACTCATTGGAGTTAGATAGTTAACTTTTGAGAAAGCTATAACCCTGACAAACGCATCAATGATAATATTACTCGGGGTAGTATTTATAGTCGCGTTAACGGACTTCACGCATTGTATCTTCACGCAAGCCCTAGATGTCTCCTATGAATTCATAAACCCGTGTTCTCCTCAATGTGTGCTAAACATCGTCTTAATTTGGTGCGATTACTGGAAGGGCTTGCGATCCAACGAGCGCGTCTCCGCCATTGCATAAATTGTTAATCACGTAGACAACTCGAAAATAGAATAGACAAACATCAGTTTATATGATTTGATTTCAGACTCTTTCTCATATCGTGGAATGTATGCTACGCAATGGCTGAGTTGTTGACTACCGGCGTCAACTTGATTGGAACTGCTTGCCTCATCGCATGCCTCTGATCCAGTACTCGAGCGAGCTCATTCGTCTCCGACTGTTGCAAAAGAAACGCATGAAGCTGGCCGGAGGGCACAGCTTGTTTAGTGTAACATCCGAAATGCGAACGCGGAAGTAGAATCCCTAGTGTCTCCTAGCCCTTCCAGGCGCTAAGTATGCCAAGGAGGCAAAGAGGTGGATGGGCAATGCTTTTCGATTTCATTTCCTATTGCGTGGCGGGTGTCCACGTCCTACTCCTACGACCAGGTGTTACCGTAGGCTATTATGGAATCTATTCCTGTTTCTCTTGTTCCTTATTACTTCCTTATTCCCTCATGCGTGGTCCACTGCCACCGCTCACGACCAACGAGCAATCACAGTTCAACTCACGTGAGCCCCATTCCCCATTGCCTAGACTACACTTCGTTTTTCGCGCGTGTTAATTTCGAACGTGGAATTTTGGGACGAAAATGATGACACGTACAGTTTATGGATATAAGACAAAGCCGAGCCGGGGACGCCGGACGCCAGGTCACTGGGATTCTCTCCAATAAGGAATTTCATAAAAGTACTGGTATCCTTTAGTCAAAAAAACAAGCTAAAATTTATTCACGACAGCAACTGGCCTAAAGTCTCTAGAGACTAGAGGTTGCATTTTCAGGTTCCAAGTTAGTTTTACCGTACCGTAACTCGTAACAGTGTTTACACTTTAGACACACATAGAAATAGGGCGTTCAACCGTGTCAAACGGAAATCCTATTGCGGAAGTAGAAATTGTTCACGAGTCAGCACACGTCCCACGTCGCGTTTTTCACATTTTAGTCATAGGTCAAAGTCCCATTCCGTCTAAAGTACCGATGTTGCGATCTGCAGTACGGAATCATTTACTAGACAGAATCGGGAGAAAAGAAGAGATGGCACGGAACATGGAAGAATGTTAGAGAAAATAACGTGCGCAGTGCGCAGGCGACGCACCCTAGTTTTCGATATTATCATGATTTCCCGCTTCGTATCCTCCTATTACAAGGGTCATAAAAGCCAGTGTTTCAATATCTTGCTTCACATTCAACCATTCATTCATCCCTTCTTCTCTCATCCACTCTCTCCATTCAATCATGACCAACGGAAAGCACAACTCGGAGCTGCACTGGAGTCTTCTCCTACCAATCTCCTGGCAGCGCAAGGAGACCCCGTCGCACATCTTTTGTCCCGATGAGCCCGGTTCAAGAAAGAGAACGCCTCGTGCGTATCCTCAACGAAGCACTCGAGCTCTTGGCGAATACTCCCCTTTCGAGGACAGTCGCGCAAGTTCTTCCTCCAGAGGCCCTTCCAAGGAAGGCAGTGAAGGGCAACAGTGAAACTTTTGCATTGTGCGCCGAGCCGCGCCTTACATTTTGATCAGTTAATGCCTTTAAAACCTTGCATGTTATTCCTTTTCATTGCTCGCCTCTCAGTAGTAATCATGTACTTTCATGCTGCTCCATTTCTCGCTGACGACGCAGCTCCGTCGACGAAATGTCCACACGAAACTCGGGCAGCAAAGTAAACTTGGACGCGACATGCGGAGGTAGCTCGGCCAAGGCCGCTTCGCCGGTGACAAAGACGCCTGGCTGCTTCGGATCCACACGACCGCCCGCGACAAAACGACACGGCAGTTGCTCCAATGTCGCGAGCATTTGCTCACACGAGTCTTGATAATACTTGGGGTCCAACAACCGGACCAGTGTGTCGGTGCCAATACAAAACGTCAGTTGGTCATTGTCGTCGCTGTTCGAGTCATTTCTATTCCTGCTCGTTCGTCCCGCCATGGGATCCAGTAAATGGATCTTTTGCGCAAACAAGGGTGCATTGGTGAGCAATATGCCCCACTCTTGTCCTTCTGGAAGCAGATTCGTAAACAGCTGCACGCGATCGACCGCCGCCTGTGGCTCGAGCGCCGGTTTGTCCGCATTTGCCAAGGACAATTCGAACCAAATGACCGGATTCACGGTTGCGCTTTGCTTCTCTTTCATGACTTGCAAAGCCGCCATGGCCAATTGCACATGCCCTGCATGTGGTGGATTGAAGCTTCCGGGCACAATGAGCGAATGCGGCGGAAGAGTCGCGACACTGCCCTGAACGACTCGGTATTGTTCTTGCTGCGGAATTAACATGACAATGGATTCACGACCATCCACGACGGATTGTGCGGCGTTCAATACAGGACATCCTGTAATAATAATAGTCTTTATTCGTACTTGTCGTTCCTCACCATGATTGGTCATTTCCTCCATTCCAACGCCAATGAACCGTCGTCATTACTATTCGTCACGGAACTTTGCTCCATTCGCTCTTTCCATCGAGTCGCAATAGCAGTCGCATCCTTTTCATTCTTACTGTTCCAACAATCCTCTCGCAACTGCAGAGCATACTTCAAACACGTCAACATGGAATGCGCCACTTGAATGTCTTGCTCGCGACGCGACAGCGCAGCAGGTATCGAGCAGGTCATTTGGACCGAGGATCCATGCGGCAATTGCGCCACAATGTGTGCTTGACTTGTTAATGTTGTTGCTGGTATATTAGCAGTGGACGACGATACGAGTTGCGAAGCACAAGCCAAGCCGACTGTATACGGCATGTATTGCAGCGGCCGATACGAGGGCCTTGCACATGTCATGGACCCGACGGTGAGTTGCAGAGAACGTTGCAGAGCAGCCGTAGCCGCCATTTGCGCGGCCGTCATGCTCGCGAATTGGAATTTGGGTAAAAATTCGGATGGTTGTGACTGTTGTATAGCCGTCGACGACGTAAAATCCAGAAAACTCTCTCGATCATAACACGTGACGGCCTCCAACAAGATCTGAGACGCCCCGTCGTGGCTGCCAAAGTCGAAGCAAACGATGTGCCTCCTCCCGCTACAGCCACGACCAGTCGGCATTTGGAAGGATTCGAATTTTCTGTACTATTCCTGACTAACTGCTCCATTCGATTAAACAATAAATCGTGTGCTTCGGCAAACGACGATGAAGATGTCGTAGAGAAGGATGTGGATTGTCGTCGAATTGTCATGAAAAGGAAGAACGCAAAGGACTCCGCATATAATAAAAGCTTTGCAAAGGAGTGAATAATAGTAATAATGAAAAGAGTCGAACGAAGGATCGGGTGGCAAAATAAGAATGCATTGTTTGTTTTGTTTTGCTTTGTTTTGTTGCGCTTCCTTGTTGTTTGTCGAAGGTCGAAGCGATGAGAATTAGAGGTGTGGCTTTTCACTAGATCTAGTCACTTCACTAGAGTTGAAACTTTCACTTTTCACTTCACTCACTAGAGGCCCTCACTAGCTTCACTAGAATGTACCGGGTCTACGTACATCTACGCGTGCATCACGTAACAAAACTAACCCTAACACTAACGTGACTAAACTAGAGGCACGAAGTATCTAGGGCTAATGACTAAGGTACACTTTACTCTATACTTATTTCAGTACCACTTTTCACTTTTCGCTAGTCACTTCACTAGACTGGCTTCGCTAAAAAGTCACTTCACTAGAATGACTTTTGGCCTCTAGCCACACCTCTAATGAGAATGTGAGCGAGAGGAGCGCGCGAAGTGGCGCGCGATCTTCGTATGTACGCCGTACGCACGCATTCGCTATACTAGTAAAGTCGTCATTCGTGATTCGTGAGGGGATTGGGGATAATGATTGATTATGGGAATGACGGACACTGGACATAGGTGAAATGATACGTTTCTGAATCATCGCAATTCCGTCGCTGTCCGCGTTTTAACGACGAAAAACAAGTTCTACAACTAGACCGTCGCTGGGATTTGGCGACGAGCCGGACTTAATAGATAGAGCCTTCTCTAAGTAAACCATACCGGGTACCGTACCGTAGTCCACGACTACGTGTGGCTGCCAGCACCGAAACGAAATGTTTAGTACATTACAGCTTAGTGTCATAAGGCTTACCAACGACCGACGACAAGAATCATTTTTAAAGACACGATTCTTCCTCTCTCTCTCTGCAGAGATGATGATATCGTAGACAGATGATGATGATGATGATGATGATGATGATGATGATGATGATGATGATGATGATGATGATACAAGTGTTATCTCGAGGAAATAATTGTATCATCTGAAGCAAATAAATGCAGTACGATGGGCATAGACATTTTTAATAATGGAAAAGACGAGGACATGGCTGCTGCTTCTTCTCATGATGATGATGACGACGACGATGATGAAAATGATGGAAAGCATGGAAACGGCAAAGTCTGCCCGAGTGGAAAAATTATCAAAACGATCGAACCTCGGTCAATTTCGATGTGACCAACGGACTTCGTGCTATCTGTGCCGCGTTTGTTTACGTGGGCCATTTTCGACAAAATTACGAGACACCCACGCCGTTTGAAAGTAACAAGACATTTTGGGGAACCCTGTTTTGTTGTTCTTCTTGCTGTCGGGGCCCTTCACGGTTATCATCTGGATCGGCCACCCTTGTGGTGTCAATTCATGCGCAAAAGTGCGCCAGGATATTTCCGACGCACTGGGTGGGATATTGGCTCGGTCTGCCCAATCTCTTATTTGCTCCACAAGGTTATTGTGTTTCCAAGCTACCCGATATTTTCCTGTTCCCTTTCCTACTGTCTCCTTCGCTCGTTGTCAATCCACCCATGTGGTTCTGTTCGTACATGCTATTCAGTTACATGATTACGCCGTTCGCTATGAGGTACATCCATTACTATTTGAAAAACGGGAGAAACGAATGCTCGCCGGCTTGATGTTAGCCCTGGTACCAGCCTATTTGGGACAGAAAAAAGTAATCGGTAGCAGGATTATGTACACACCCTTGGGAAGAATACCGCATTACGTGCTAGGACTTGTCATTGGAAAGGACATGGCATTGAATCCGTACGCATCGTCAACCGCAATAACTCTTCTCGTGGACTCGATTACCGTTTTGTTTGTCTTTTCACCACTCTCAGCTTTACACATCCAGAAAAACGTTTCTATTTGGTGAGCAATCTCGAGTATTCATGGACGGAACTAATGCCAATGTGGATCATCTACGTTCGATTGATCGTGCACGTTCGACGAGGGCTTACGTTCCGATTCTTTGGATCGTCGATGATGCAATTTCTGGGTCGACTCAGTTATCCGTTTTATGTGCTTCACATTCCCGGTTTGAATGTATGGTCCTACGCTCGGCATCAGTTCCACTACGTGGAGAGCGCATGTACATCTGGCATTTTATTCGGGGTTCCCGTTGCTGCCACAGACTTTCCGATGGTGTCGCTGATCCTATTGGTGGCATCGTGGCTTTGCCATGTTCATGTCGAAGAGCGATTCAAAGGATGGGGGGGGAATCTCCGACAAACACACTCGAACACCCCGACAAAAGAAACAATATATTCACCCGCGACCAGCCTGAGCTTTTGTCATTTTGTTTCAGCACAGTCTCAGTCCACAACAGCCACAGCCCTGCCGGATATACTGTCCCAAGCCAAGCTTGTCGTCGAATGAATGAATAATCATCATCGTCATGACAAATGAAGAACGAACACAGAGGATTCATTCCGAATATAATAAAAGCTTTGCAAAGGAATGATGATAGTAATAATGAAAAGGAAAAGAACTGAAAGGATAGGAATATTTCTGCGGGCATGGCTCGTTTTGTTCTTTTGTTTCATATTGTTGTTGTTGTCGTTCTTGTCCAAAATATGGTCAAAGCGATGTGAGATAATGAGAATGCGAGAAGAAAACCAACGCGCGCGCCGATAGAGGTATGTACGTCGTCGGTCGTACGTAGACAATCGCACGACCACGTCATTCGTGACGTTGTTCCTCGAGCGTACGTCCGGCGGTGCGTCTTTTCATTTTTTACGATCGATCGATCCGCAACAAGCAATAACATGATGAATAACAACAATAAGCAAAGCATCCTCTCACTCGAATTGTTTGATTGTATTGTTGCTGTGGGATTGCCGTTAGACTAATACCTGATATCAATTTTAAAGAAAAGAGAAATAGAAGAAAAATGATTCGACGTGCTCTATTGACCGTCCACAACAAGCAACGAATGCTACAAGCATTATCAACAACAACAACTACAAGTAGCTCCTCGCCTTTCATCGTCGCACGCTCCTTCTCCTCTTCCATGAACAACAACAATACGACGACTACTTCACTTTCTGACGCGGCGGAAAAATTCAACATGCGCGGCCAATTCCGTACCGGCAAGGCCGCGTATTTGGACACGAGCGCCACGACACCGTTGGATCCCCGCGTGCTCGATCAAATGTTGCCTTTATGATTGGAAGTTACGGAAATCCGCACAGTCGCACACATTCGTACGGATGGGAAGCGGAGCATGTTGTGGAGCATGCCCGTCAGTCGATTGCGAATTTGATTCATGCCGACGATGCCAAGGAAATTATTTTACGAGCGGCGCGACCGAGTCGAATAATTTGGCCATTAAAGGAGCGGCGCATTTTTATCAAAAGCGGGGAAGCATTTGATCACAACGCAGACGGAACACAAGTGTGTGTTGGATTCGTTTCGGAATTTGGAACAAAAGAAGGTTATGAAGTCACGTATTTGCCCGTGCAAGCGGCAACGGGACGGATTGATATGGAGCAATTGAAAGAAGCCATTCGGCCGGATACCATCTTGTGCAGTGTCATGGCAGTCAACAATGAAATTGGGACGTTGCAGCCGTTGCAAGAAATTGGAGAGTTGTGTCGACAAAACAAGATTGTCTTTCATTGCGATGCCGCGCAAATGCTAGGAAAGTTGCCCATTCATGTCAATGACTTGAAGATTGATTTGATGAGCATGAGTTCGCATAAAGTGTACGGTCCCAAGGGCATTGGAGCCTTGTACGTGCGTCGCCGTCCTCGCGTGCGACTTGAGCCGTTGTTCAGTGGTGGAGGACAAGAACGAGGTCTGCGCAGTGGCACATTGCCGCACTTCTTGTGTGCCGGCTTTGGACACGCCTGTGCGCTCGCACAACAAGAAATGGAATACGATACCCAGTGGATTAGCTACTTGTCCAAGAAATTACAAAAGGGCATTGAAGAGACTATTCCGTCTGTTTCTCGCAACGGCGATCCGGAACACAATTACAATGGCTGTCTCAATTACTCCTTTGCCTATGTGGAAGGAGAAAGTTTGCTCATGGCCTTGAAGAACATTGCGGTCAGTTCCGGATCGGCCTGTACATCCGCGTCGTTGGAACCCAGTTATGTCTTGCGCGCGCTCGGCGTCGATGATGAATTGGCACACAGTAGTTTGCGCTTTGGGATTGGGCGGTTCACGACCGAAGAGGAAATTGACTTTTGTTTGGAATTACTCCAAAACATGTCGAGCGATTGCGAGAAATGTCGCCGTTGTGGGAAATGGTACAAGAAGGAATTGATTTGAAATCGATTCAATGGACACAGGATGCGAGTGAGGGGCATCATTAAGAGTTAGTTTTGACAAGAGAAGTTATGAATTGAGAATGAATAATGAGAAGCTGAGGAATGAAGTTGAGGTGGAACATGAATATTAATGTTAATGAAGTATGAATATAAGAATGCTTGAACATCAAGAACGGATTTAGCTTATAGTCTACTCTCTCGCATGGCTGTATTCAAAAGGAGAAAACGGTGGAATGAATCATCTATAGAACAATCATGCCACTCGGCTAGAACAAATGGAATCTCACAGCCCCGGATGAAGAATTCCAGGAAGCACTAATTCATTTCGAACAAACATCTACAAGCGAATTTGAAAAGGTCTTATCAACTCTATTCAAATCAGAAGAGTGTGTTCATGACAAGGGGGGAGTTGAAATAGGCTAGGATTTACTTTCTATATTGATCTTATAATATTGATACTGTGCTGAATTGTTGCTGGATTGTACAGTGCAGGGAGGTGGTTGTTCGCAAACGATAGAATACATCAGAGCTTAAGGCCCGAGTAGCGCCCAGGATTGTCCTGTGAATACTTCCGTCACCAGCAATCCAAGCGCAAGGACCATGGCCGTTCTTCCCAATTGCAATTCGAGATCGAGGACAGTCGAGTCGCTATCGCTATGACGAGGCAAATCCATCCACGTTGCTTGTTGCGACCGTGTCGCTAGCGATAGTCGCTTGTTATGACGTTGTTGCTGTTGCTCGGAAGGATTGCAATACTCCGCTTCCAGCAAACATTCGGAATCGAAATTGAAATGCGTCGTGGTCGATACCGACAATTGCGTGGATGGCATTCGTGATTCCACAAGAACGACAAAGGCGTCTACGCTTGTAGCTGTAGATAGGAAGACGGACAATGTAACTAGAATAGTATTGCGAAGCATGATTGTTGTGAAAGCTGTTTTTGGGTGGAAACAGAAGAATTTTAAAAAATAAGAAGAATTGAAAATGCCAATGATGGATCTCGTCGAGTGAGTCGAGTGGGAAAGAAAGATTTTCTTGACACCATAGGACATTTGGAATTTGGAGGATTGAGAATTCGCTTTGCCTGTTCTCCACGCGTTCCAGGTTCCAGAGAAGGCCCGAACTTCTGTTTCTACGGAAAGTGGCTATACGAAAAGCTAATAACTGCAAGTCGTAGCGGCGCTCAGACGAAGAAGGAATGCGCCCAAAGTACATGAAAATGGATACAGCCAAGCAAAACAGAAGGCAAACGACAACCTGTGACCTCCAGCTAGGGTCTTCGGTCTTCGACACGTTTGTAACATAGTTGATCTAGCTAGAGCATTTGACAACTTTGGACTAATACATTACCTAGCCCGAATGTAACCGCAAAATAGATGATTCCAAGAACGTTTTTGTAAAGCGAATCGACCAATCAAGGTCGAGGTGCTAGCTTGATTACTGCTTGACAGCACAACTACAGTCCTTTCACTCGGAATCGTCACGCCGCACAATATACACGGGATGCGACAAGCGCGGATTCGTAGTACGATCCGTAGCAGTTTGAGCAATCACCACAATCGAGTGCTCGATCCGCAGCACAGTGCCTGACGCATACGTTTCGCGCGTATCGTCGGGAATGATGAGAGCCACTTGGGTAGGCGGAGCCATCACTTGTCCTGGATTCCCCGACAGCCACTGCCGTTGTCGATTCACTTCGATACTCGCACTCGCTAAAGTGCGTTCCACTTTTGTTCGACTTCACTCAACGAATAGACTATTGTCTCCACGAGACGCACCACAAAGTCTTTCAAGTCCACTTGACTGCGGTTCTCACCCGAAATGGTAATTTCTACCGTCGATCCAGTTGTCACAACGTCCGAAGGGTACTCCAACCCCAGTGCAGAGCACCGCGAGGAAAGACTACATTGGTGAGAAGATTCACTTTTGAGGTTTCAGAACAATCGCTTTTCCCGGAGGTAAGTCATCGGCGGCTTGTATGTGCAACGAAACTGTATTTTGCAAGAATACTTTTCCTCGTGTCGAAACAGCCTTGGCAGTCATCTGATACGTAATCTCAAATGTTTGATGCGTTGTTGCAAAGTGAAAGCTACTGGGTAAGAAACTCGGCAATTCCCATTCAAAAGGATACTCATACGACTGCTCTTCCTCCTCTTTCTGCTCGTTTGTTTGCTCCTTTTCTTTGTGAGCAGCCGAAGAACAGGTGTAAAGCGTGTAGGAAACTTGATCAAAATCTCCTTTTCCGTTCGCTGCCGCGTGGCGGGATGGCGAATACCATTCGGGTCGGGATAACTCTCCGTTTCTTTGACCATAACTTTCTCGTAACCCAGCAATTCGAGTTCCAAACGACTCAAGGTCTCTTCTTCTTCACGACTGCTTGACGGCGTCCAGCAAACACATCCTTTGATCATTTTTTGACCTGCCGTGCAGTGGGGATTGTCGACTTGTAACTGAATAAATTTCATTGTTTAGAGTTATTATTTCGAATGCTTAAAGTAGATGAAACAAAGGTGATGATTCAATTGTTCGAAATCAACATCAAGAAGATCTTCTTATCAAACGTGATGTCGCTCACGATCGATTGCATTTTTTCTCCACGACACAGAAGTCCCTGGGTTGCGGAAGGACAGTGAAGTTGGACGGGAGTATCAAAACGGTACTTCAGCACCCTACGACTTGTCAACACTGTTCGAACGGTCGAATCACGCGGTAAAAAATAATATTACTCCGTATCAGACTCAGGTGAATACGACGTATTCAAGTCAATGAGCCAAAATGAAAACAATCCGGTACACTATCAATCATCGAAAAACAATCATGCGAGATTGGGCTTTCCACGCCTCGTGCCAAGCAGGAATGGACAGCCCGTGCTATTTGAGGTGGTCGAGCTGCAGCACTCATATTTTCGTTTGGGTTGCGTGAGACCACGCCTCATTTTAGCATCAATCGACTTTAGCCAGACGATGACAAACTTCTTATTGCAAACCGTCGCTGCTATCTTTTGCTTTTCGGCCGCCGCAGCGGATCAAGCCAACTTGGATCGTTTCAACTACGACAGCACCGTCCAGGCGAATGATTTCAATGACTATGGTCCCGAGGACTGGATACGCGTTCGATGCCCGGACAAGGACGTTTGTCTAGGATACCCCGATTCGTTCGATGAAGCGATTGGCTGGTCGTTTCGTGAGAACTCTTGTCGTTGGTGCCCGCCAGGTCAAAGATGCGGCGCACATCACCAAAGTCCGATCAATCTCTATCGCCAGGTCACGCAAGAGAGCGATCCTTTGTACAATAAGTGCATTGACGGACACAAAATGGCATTCTTTGACGGCACCTGCAGCTGGGACGATCTTGTCAATCAGAATGCATTTTCCATTGAGCGTCACAGTCTCAAGATCATTCAACCCACCGAGCTCTTGCAAAACGGAAAATACCGCATTGCGTGTCGAAATCCCGCCACGGGACGTCGATTTGCTCGCCTGGATTATGCCAAAGGCTTTTCGGATTGGTGGTATCTGAGTCACATTGATTTGCATGTGCCTTCGGAGCACACACAGAATGGAAAACGTTACGATGGTGAATTGCAAATGTATCAGTTCTATTCCGTGTCGGGAGAACAAGGGGTGTCAACAATGAGGTGAGTTGTCGTCGTCGAGTTGGTTTCGTTGGAAGCAAAGCGTATCTACATATATAGCTAGACTGACCCCTCGGCATATTTTCGGTTCACTTAGATGGGCACAGTCTCGGTCTTTTGCAAGCTTACGATGACACTCCCGACTATGACATGTTGAATCGCGTTATTTGTCAATGGCGCGAAGTCGAAGAACAAACCCGCAGTGCCTGCGGATTGCCCAGTGTCGACTCGAAATACGATGGCTGCCGTGTCTACCCATCTGGACGTTATCTGCGCACATTTTCCAACACGACGTTGCCACCCAAGCCAATGTCAGCGCATGATATTGTTCTGCACAATTTGTTGCATCCCGACGATCCAAAAGTCATGATCATGGACGAGGAAGACTACAGTGACCAAAATGACATGGACTGGGCCGCCTTTATCGCGGAGCAGGAAGAGAATGACCACCAGAACCAGAATCATCGCCATTTGACCAACTACGATCACGTCGGACCTTGGCACAATTACTGGCCTCTAATTGGTGTCAAGACCGAGTATTATTACCGATACGGTGGCACTCAAACAGTCCCTCCCTGTTACGGTCGCTTCGAACGTGGAAACAATCGTGCTCAAACCAACAATTGGCGCGTCATGAAGGATCCCATTCGCATCTCCAAGAGACAGTTAAATGAGTTGCACCGCTTATTGCGTGAACGCATTGCTCCCCGGATGATCCGCTCGTTTCTTGTCAAGCCGATACGGGCGCCAAGGTCGATCGAGCAACAGGATTGGTCGATGTGGCACGCCTTTGCAGAGCAATCACAAGGCTCATCATATGGTGTTTTGTGAGTGCGAGAACTGGGGCAGTCAGTGGCAAGCCGACAAGGACTGGTGTCGTATCTATCGCAACGACAAGGATGCGCGTTTGTTTCAGCATCCGTACAACTTTTATACCGATGGGTTTTAGTTGCCATAAAGACACAAAAGAGACATATCATCACGTCGACCCGCTGCTTTGATTTTTGATATTAGGATCATTAAGACGGGCGCCAGTAATAGGAGTTATTTTTCCTATTTTTCTTCTTCTTTAGGAAAGCGTTTGCATGCTAAGCAGAGCACCGGGAAAAGCGAATTGAAGCGTCGGTGACACCGTCCTTTCTTTGATACACGTCAATTACAATAAAACACCTTCTAAAAACAATTTCTGAAAAAAGCTGGGCGGCGTCCTCTTCACGGTCGTCGCAAATCAAAAGCTGTGCTTTCCCTTTGCGCTGCCTTTCATTTTCCTATTTGATTTATTATTATTACTATTATGTATTTGGTTGACACGAATGCAAACGTTCTTGAGTTATACAGTGTTTTCGATTGAAATGACATGGATAAATAAGAGCGCAAAATAAGGAGTTTGACGACTTCGATGGCCGGCGACGAGTGTGATAGCCGCCCTTCCTTCGTCCGTTGTCTCGGGAAAAACTAGGGACATTCGTTATATATACGAGGGAGAAGTTTATCACTCCGTATTGTTTATATAGGTCGTTTTATCAAGACCTTTTAACATAAAGCTAAGTATAACAATGCGATGTTTCCTTTTGGAGTTGCATGAGCGCAAAAGAAACCGTCTAGATCCGTGAGCCTTTTCCGGATTCTGGTCGGGTGCTACCTTTTCCTAATCCTGAGCTGCCTTTTCCTGAACTAGAACCACCCTTGCCGGAATTCGAACTATTACCCTTTCCCGAACTCGCACCGCCCTTTCCTGAATTCGAACTATTGCCCTTTCCCGAATTTGAACTGCCTTTTCCTTTCCTCTGCGCTTGCTCTTTTCGAACTCTTTTGTGGACGCCCTCGAGGAATAGGGAACCGTGGAAGGATAATCCGAGACGGAAGGTGAGTAGGTTTGACTTGGTGCCAACGTAGTATGTGATGCAGTAGGCGTAAATGTCGGAACAATCGATTCGGTGGTTTCTATTTCCAACACAATGGAAGGCTCGGAGGACGGCATTTCCGAAACGACGGCCGTCGTCGGTGCCAAAGATGCAGCTTCCTCGGCGGGCACGGACGTGGCGAGCTCGGTGGGCATTTCCGAAGCCACTACCGATGGCATCACGGTAGGCACGACCGTCTCGGTAGCCTGGAGCAGTGTCGGCGCCAATGTCGGTACCGGCACAGCCACTGGCGCAACTGTCGGTAAAGGTAGAGCTACTGGCATGATCGTGGGTACCGGCGCAACAACAGGCATGATCGTTGGGACTGCTTCCGTCGGAGGAATAGTTGTATGATTGCTCCCAACCACAATTGGTTGCAGACAAAAGTCCCGATACGTCCATCCCGCCTCGAGTGACCGAATCACCAATGTGAAATTGGCCAGATCCGTCACATTGACCAAATCCAACGACGCCGTGACACTGCTGTAAGTATTCCAATCTTCGGTCAAGGGAAACGAATCGACAGTCGCATAAATCTCTTGTGTTTCGTAATTTTCGACTCGAAAGTTACCATCCCCAAGGGACTGGTGACACTCAATGTCACATTGTAGATTGTAGTGTTGGTAGTTGCATTCAAGGAAATCTCATACGCCAACCAATCTCCTTCATCCAACCATCCAATGCAATCGTCGTCCATCAGCACAATGCCTTGGGATTGTACAAACTCGCTGGCATTTCGAAAATCTCGCATACCATGGGAACCTCTTCCATGATAGCCGCCTCCGTCGTCGTCATTGGAAGATCCAGAGAAAAGGGCATTATTAGGTCAGAATAATATTCTTCTTCGACTTCATCACTTTGAAACATGGCCGGAGTAATCAAAGTGACCGGCACACCATTCTTTTCAATGTATTCGAGATTCCGGCGGACATTCTGTTCGGCTGCTGCTGCTGTTGTGTGAATCATCATCGTCAGTGAAACAAGAGAACGAATGAGGAATAATAATGATACGCTGATTGACATCATTCTTCTTGTTGTCGGCTTTCGATAAAGAAAGAAAGAAAGGCAATCAACGTTCGCACAACATGCAAAATGGAAACGCAACTTCATCCACAGTCCACGAGAAGAAGAAGCCCATTCAAATTCTTATCTATTCTATCACTCACTCACTCATTCGTTTTCTATTTTGGCACTTTTAATTTCGACAGACATTTTGGAAAGTCCCGAAAATTCAAATTTTGAAAAACTCCGTCCTTCTTGCGGTCGACGGAGAGACATTTGTGCGGATGACGGACATACCGCCACCAACCGATGCTCCACAAAAAACGAAAACGAAAAATGGGACGATGACGAGATGAGCCATCAACGAACGAACTCGCAGCACTTTCAACACGCAATTAGCCCCAAAAGTAATCACACACAAGATCTTTATCATGAGAGATACAAGAAACCGAAATAGATTCGATACGAAAGACAGTCTGCAACAAATCAGCAGCAGAAGACGAAAACGCTCCAACAACAACAACAACAACAACAACAACAACAACAACATGCTTCGGTCTGCGTCGTTGATTGCAATCTTTTAATAATATTTGGATCATCTTTTACTATCTCTGTGAATGCATTCACTCGTTTTCCTATACAAAGTAGGATAAGAGGACTCCTGCTCTACTACTACTTCAACAACAACAACAAACGATAACAGAAGAAAGCGACGGAGCGTTCGATCGCACTGATACATTACGGAATCTCTATCAAGATCGATTGCCACTTTGGTTATTGCAACGATGTCAAGAATTGGGTTACATTTATCCCACACGTATTCAAAAAGCCGCACTGGACGCCATACTTTCCGATAGTAACAACAACAACAACAACAACAACAACAACAAAAAACCCGACGTGGTCGTCCAAGCCGAAACGGGCAGTGGCAAGACACTGTGTTATTTACTGCCCGCCCTGGCGGCCGTCGATCCGACGCGATCGACCGTCCAAGCCATGATTGTCGTGCCAACGCGGGAATTGGGCTTACAGGTAGCACGCGTCGCCAAGCGACTCGTGGCCGCGTCGGAAACCAAAATCCTCGTCATGAGCGTCTTGCAGGGCAGTCAGAATCGGCGGCAACGCGCGTGGGCGTGGGCCGAACCGCCCCAAGTGGTCATTGGGACGCCGGAGGAACTGGCGAATATGGTGCAGTTGGGTGGGATTAAGCGGTACAATAGTATTGAAACGCTAGTCGTCGATGAAGTCGATGCTTGTTTGTTGAACAATGCGGGAGTTTGCAATTGGCAGCGTCGCCCTTGCACGAGCTCTTGTCGAAATCGTTGAGTGCCACGTTTTTGGACAAAGATGAGGACTATTCCGGTGATGCATTGTCTTCTCTGTCGTCGTCAACGACCAAAAGAGAAGATTGCATCAACGACAGACTATTTTGTGTTCGGCCACCATTCCGCAACACAAACATTTTGTCAAACAATGTGTCCAAAACAGATGGACAACAACGGAACCTGTATTAGTAGCCCTCCAGACGGGAGAACAACTTCTTCCGCCCACATTGGAACATATCTACATGGTGTGTCAGCAGGAACACAAATTTGCCGCATTGAAACGGTTCTTTCACAAATTGTTGGCGCAAAAGGTATCGTTCAAAGTGTTGGTGTTTGCGGAAGAACAACGACCGTTGGAAGAAATGGCTCAGGCATTGGCACTGGAAGCCGAGCACGGTGTGTATTGGCAAGAAAAATCGTCGGACGAAGTAATAGAACAGGACATGCAAGCCGTCACGGCGGTGTTGCGGTATCAGGACAATTTGACGCAGCGAGCGGCCGCGATGCAGGCGTTTATTGGGAACGAAAGTGAAGAGGACTCCTCGGTGGTGCGCGTTCTGTTTTCCACGGATTTGGCGGCACGCGGTTTGGATGTGGCCGGTGTCACGCATGTGATTCACTTTGACTTACCTCCTGATGCCGATACCTATGTTCATCGAGCGGGTCGCACGGGCCGATTGGGACGCTCTGGACAAGTCCTTAGTTTCATTGCACCCGAACAAGAGTTTGTGTTGAATCGGTTGGCCAACAAGCTGTCGTTAGAACTTCGTTGTGTCGCGCGGCAAAAGAAAGCGGCGGCTAAAAAAGCGAATGAAGTGTGATTCAGGTGCTCATATATAATATAGACGTTGCCTAATCATTATGACTACTATTCAAAGAAGTACTGTTACATATTCCCAACCGTAAAACAGCTCGAATCGAATCCTGCTTACCCAATAAATCTACTGTCTTTCTCTACGAGGCCAGAGTCGCTCCCGCGGCGACCATGTGGGCGTTCTATCGAAGGGAGATGATGTTGGCTGTTGTGCCAATTCACCCGATGAAGCTCGTTTGATTTCCTCCACTGGCGCAGTCTCAAATCGTGAAGCCTGAAATGATTCTTCTTCTTGTCTCGGTGACCAAGTGGGTGTCCCGACAGGAGCGCGTGTGGGTTGTGCAAACTGATTTCTTGTGGGCAATGGTGTTGGCTGGGGGTCGGTCTTGCCGTTGGATTCCGTGCGGGTGGGTTCGTTGGCGGATCTAGAGGCGGTGATGTTGCCAAGCCGGTCGGAATACTGCTCGCCGTGCTGCTGGGCGCGCTGCTCGGAACCAGAGAAGGAAAGGAACTTTGGTCGATTTCCAACAATTCCAGCGAATACCAAATCAAGTTCCAACCCGCCTGTAGCGGCACAAACCGCAAGCTCAAAGAACCTTCCGGTAAATGGATAGGATTGCTGACAGTTTGCCAAATTTGCCAATCACCCGTCTTGGGGAGATTGGAAATTTCCGCGTAAACTTCCAGCGTCTCGTTGTTGATGATCTGAAAGGAACCCTGTCCATCGGGACTGGCGACGCGCGTCTTCAATTCGTACGTTGCCGAGTAAGGCAGGAGAGATTGTAAATGACATAGTCGGATGGATCCAACCAACCAATATTGTCGAGTCCTTCGGACGATGTTTGCAGATCGCCACCGTGCATAGTAACAAAATCATCGGCGGCGATAATTTCAAAAAGGTCGGTTGTGGGTCAAGTGTCGGGGCGGAAGAATTGGTGCCAGGAAAAGCCGTGGATGAATTCGTGTCGGAGCGCCCATCTGGTACGGAATCGCTGCCAAAGCTATTCTCCTGAAGTATCAACGAAAATGCCTTTAAATTCCAACCGTTTTGCGAAGAACGAATCTCCATAGGCAAACTGCCCGTGGGCAACTCGACCGTCACTCGCAACGTTTGCCACCGAGCGTTACTTTGTGCTACGGGTATATTGTAAATGGTGGCAAATTTAGTTCTCGTTTCCGCGTTTCCCACCACAAAGCCTCCTTCGCCCATTGGACTGGAAACTTGCAATTCGAGCAAATAGCTGCCGGCTGTAGAAATATTCAAATCGTATCGCACCCAGTCTTCGGCGTCCAACGATCAACGTACTCGCCATCAACTGTCTCTATGCCAAACATGGAGGTATAATTGGTTCCATTGATTTGTATTGTTGCTGTTGAAGACGAAGAAGAAGAAGAAGTAGGTGTTTCCTGAAATGGAAGCTGATTCATGAGGTACCACGCATTCGATCCGCGCGTCTTGGGAGAAATATCATTTTCTTGAGCCAGTGATGCTATTAAAAGTGATAATATCAAGACTAACGTTTTAGATAAAAATCCCTTCATTGTTGTGCAGATTGATAGGAGGGATGAGCAGATCTAACTTGAACGACAATGGGTTTTGTTTTGTTTGCTCGTTGTCAAGATGCTTGTTGGCGACTTTTACGGCTCGTTGTGAAAGTTCATTGGCCGTCTCGCTCGATAGGCCCTATAGGTTTGTAGATCATACTTAAGTACAGTAACAAAACACTTGCTACTTACAGCCAAAATGTACTGGTAGGGCAGAACTACAACACCCTTTCGTTTGATCCTGTGAAACATAGTACACTGTATTCAATAGTCGTGGATACGGTTTCATCATGTCGTTCATTCTACGACTACGGAAACTATCGTCCCTTTCGGATTTCTGACACCTTTGCTTCGCGCCAAGGAGACAAAAAATCTTGGCGAAAAATGGCCAGGGTCGCCAAAGCAAGCAGCTAGGAAATAGCACGGATTCCGTTTGAATTATTTCAACTGAAAACAAACTAAACCCAATCTCTGTAAATACGACAACTCTAACATATTATTACTCAACACTATTATTTCATTGCTATTAGAGCCAATTCTTGCCCACCGGCTTCTGGCACCTACATTCCATTGTTTATAAACACAACTGGAGATGTGGTATTGATCAGAGGAGATGAGTCGGCTTGTAGCTCCAGCACGATCCATAGCAAGTTCCAGCCCTGCGAAAAGGCTCGAATTGCCATGCGCAAGTCGCCTGCTGGCAATTCCACGTATGTGGTGATGGTTTCCACGTCTGAAAACTTCCCGTCGACGGCAGCTCGGTGACGGATGCATATAAGTCGTCGCTGACCATGTTGCGAACTTGAAAGGCCCCGTTCCGTCGGGACTGGAAATCCGCGCCTTGAACAAGTAGACCCCACTGACGGGTAATTTTAAATCATACGTAACCGAATCGCCACGATCAATCCAATAAAGGTTTTGAGACCTTCGGTCGAGTCTTGCAGTAGCATGCCTTCCATTTCACTGTAGGTAGACGCTGCAATCATGGTTCGATACGGTTGGTTGGTTAGATCTACACTGCGAGTCGCGTTGCGGGTGGTATTAACAGGCGGTGCGGCACTCGACGGGGCGTCGAGGATAGGCACTGATGAATTTGAAATGGATGGGGCGTCATCACCATCAATTTCAGATAAAGCTAGCCATTGGAGACTCCATCCTTCTGCGACGACTTTTATCGTTAATGATACAGAGCCTTTCGGTAATATCAGCTCAATTTTAATGGTAGCATAATCTTCCCAGCTGTGGGTAACTGGCATTTCATCAAAACTCGCGTAGACTTCGCCTGAGTCTTGGTTGACAACCTGAAAAGCACCATCGCCGAAAGGACACGATATGCTAGCCTGCAGCAGATAGCTTCCAGCTACAGGTAGATCCACTTGATACTTGACCCAATCACCTTCATTGAGCCATGGAAGACTATTGGTTACATCATTCAAGGTCGCTCCTTTCTTTTCCACAAAGCTGGAAGCTGGTATTCTCTTTCTGTATCGGCTTCCACTAGTTCTGTTCTGCAGATTTCGTGCGCCTCGTAGCGCTGAGAGATGTATTCTATCCGCATCTGCCAAGAAGAGATGCAGAAAGAGAAGAAGCGTGCTGGTGGAAAGAGATCTCATCATCGTGGCATTCGTTGGAGGTTCTTTTGTTGTGTTTGAATAAATAATACGCGGGTATCTCTTTGGCTGTCGATGTTCATTCATCGTTGGTTTGGATGCGAAAAGCGCGAGGCTGCCAACTGCATCCGATTGACACGCACATCTTTGATTCTTCGTACATTTCACTATCGCTTGTAAAATCTGGTACAGGGACCAGTAGTACGGTATTGGGATTCTCTATGCCCTATTCACTACTCACTACCACCTACCAGTAATCTTCAAGCATTTTGTGAAGAAATGTGTAATGAATAGGGTTCTGAACGGGTTTTACCCGTCCGCGGTGGCCACCCTGCCGGACGGGTGGCCACCCTTCCGCGGCCGGGTCAGTTTACCCCGGACGGGTTTGGACGGGTACTCATAACCTATTAGGTACGTCTTGCTCTGACGCTCTGACACCAGTTGGCAGTTTGGTTTTCAAGTTTTCAAAAGCAAATCTGAGAAGTTTCCATTGAAGATTGAAGCATTTGATCGGCAAGTGTTCGGTTGTAGTTGCAGTTCGTTGCTGATTTGGTCTATCGAGGTTTAGATATAAAATGTCTTTACATTTAGATGGTTCCGAGTGCAAAAATCCAGCTTGTCAACACCGACAGAAGAAGATAGCCCCGAGGTACAAGTGTCAATTTTGCGGTTGTGTTTTGCATCCAGCCACCCTGCAGAAAACGATTACGCCGTGAGTTTCGACAATACAAAGAAAATAAACACATCCGCACGTACCACATACCCCAAGCATAGACACGCAATATATTAGCTCTACTGGTTCTTGGAGAGCCAATTGCATGTAAACTCAGCGACTTAAAGCATGGTTCAGTTGTGTTTATGAAACTGCGATTCAGATGCAAGGGTCTGATTTTGGGCTGGTCGTAAAGGTCTGCTCGTAGAGGTTTCAAAGTGTGGACCCGTCCGCCGGACGGGGGGCCGGACGGGTCCTCGGAGCCCGCGGCCCCTTCCGGCGGACGGGTGAATATGCCGGACCCGTTCAGAACCCTAGTAATGAACTATGAACTACGATCAGTATTATTTGTTGGGCCTGTTAGATTTCACCTTGGAGCAGATAGTAAATCACACTAATTACTCACACAGAACACAGAACATTGCCGCCTCGAAGAAGAAAAAAGCCGTGCGCAATAAAACAACTAACTAACGCCAACAGCAACGACTGCATTATTTGTCAATCATCAGTCATCAGTGTACGTACGTTGTTCCATTTTGCATCATCTTCTTGTTGAAGGAACGCGAGATGAAAAATCGTATTGATGCAGTCAGCGAGATAAATGTAAGGAACTAGTTTTGACATAAAAGCGTGTTTTCTACGATTACAACAAGACTGCCCATTGCCTTCTATACTTTTGAAAACTACTTCCCAAGAATTAAGAAGTTGTAGGTCTTGCAAAAGAATAAAAGCTCTAGCATATTCATGATCATGGCCTTCGTCTAAGCCGAGTTTACAGATGGTCCTAAAGGTTGCAAGTTCTTTGAACGACGAACTCTGGTCCAGTCACGTCCTTGATTTGAAAACTCCCTACTTAGCGCAGCAAAGACTAAAGTTGATTCCCAAGCTATCTGTATGTCTCCAGTAGTTCCAATTTCGCCGCTCTCACATGATGTAATTTGCGAATCTTCAAAAACTTGGCCAGAAATTCATCCACTTGCGCGCCGCCTTGATTCTCGACCCAATCCTCTGCCAGTTGTTCCGACTCGTCTAACGCTTCTTTCTTGGCCTTAGTCAAATCTTTAATGACTTTCTTGGAATCGACTGGATTGCACAGTTTGTCCTGCTTTTGTTCTAGTAACCGAAATTCGGCTACTTTTTCATGCAGTTTGTCTTGCAACTCGGTTGCTGTTTCGTACAATTCCGTCAGTTCTTCTTTCTTTTCCAAATTCTGTCGAGCAATCTTCGCATTGTCGTCTACGGCCGATTTCGTCGTTTGCATGAGTGTTTTCACTGCATCTAGCTTATTGCAGAAGGCCTGGAACTCCAAATCATTTGACAACAAAAGATCCAATTCCTCACGGTCCAGCGACTCCAATTCAGGAAATTCCGTCGGTATGTCTGGCATGTCCACGTTGGTCTCATTAGTATTACTATTGACCAACATGGACGAATACGTCGGAGGCGCATCGTCCTCCAATGTGCGCTGTGTTGTCGATGATTGTGTCGATTGCGTCGATGATGCCGTAGAACTCCGCACCCGATTCTGTTGAATCCGCTCCAACGCCGGATCTAGAATTCGATGAAGCACCGGCGGATGCACTTGCAGTTCTTGGACTACTTGATGCACCGCCTGCCCCAACAAGAGCCGCGCATCACGCCACGCCGTTGCCGATTGAATGGGAGGATATCCGACAATCACACCCTGTCGATCCACCCAACTGTGCGTCGCTTCAACGCCCACGAGACTCATTTGGGGAAATTGGTTTCGTCAAAATGAATTCTTAAAATAAAGGTATCACCGTGGATGCTTTGAAAAACGGTATCGAATGTTTCGTTGCCTAGGGATTGCAGAGCAGAGTGAGACTATTTATTTTATCTACGATTATTTCATTCGACGCACAATCACACAAGCACACAGAACTCAAACCGTACCAGGACGAACGACACGTGTACTTCGCTTCAACGTTTCATCTTGCAAATACGAATCCAAATGCTGCGCGTGCGTGTATTCGGACGGAGCTCGAATCGTCCCTTGAATCGCCGTAGCGGTGGTTCGACGCATGCGGTTTGTTGTGGGGTTGACGCTACTGGGATTGCTGTTCCATTGAAACATTGTGTTTGTGAAGGAAAGATAAATAGACTAGTTGGAAGAAATAGGCAACACAAGATGATGATTTATACTTTTGAACCTCCGGAACCGAACATCATCGTCGTCCAGAGTTCTCTCTCGACCAAAATTCGTTTCGTACTTTGAAAATACGGTTGCCAGACAGGCGTTCCTTGTAACTTCCGGCCGGACGAGTAACGGTTCGTCAACGCCGGCCAGCGTGATTGGGCATGCCGCCAAAATGAAGTCTTTAATAGCAGATTGTGTACCATAGTCATGCCTTCTAACTATTTCCAGTTAACTAGAGTAATTTAGTGAGGACAGGGTTACCTGTCCGACGACTTTGTCCATAACGGCAAAAAAAGTTGACACGCTCAAGAAATAATACGGTCGTCTCATTCATTCATCACGATCCGACCATAATTCATTCATTCATTCGAGTTGGGTGACAACATCATGAGTGTATCACACCAGCAGCAGCTCAATCTGCAATCCTTGTTTCAAACAATGACGATTTTAGTGACAAGGACGACGCGCTGATTAGGGAACTACAAGAAGGCAGCGGTGACGATGATGAGAGTTGTCAAGAACAACATGTCCCTGTGTTTGATCTAGTGTTATCGAATCTCACCGGAAGCAGTGACTTTGCATACAAGTCATCTGTAGACGAGTACAGTGTATCGTCTACTGACTCCTCGAATCGGACGATGATGACTCGCGCATCGATGTATACGAGTCACCGCTCGAGGCAACGCAAAATTAATCCGTGAGCGCATCATCTCGGCACAACATGTTCGCAATCATCAATCAGAACCGAACGATACTTTGTTGCCCGACTCGTTGGAGGAAGACACATTCTTTCCCATTGACATCCCCGCCAGAGATCCTGTGCCTGACGGAACAATCCGAACATGCTTTGATTCGGTGCATCTCTTTTCGCCGACCTATTTTGATCGTCCGGAGAAACACGCGGTTGCAATCGAAACGCCGTCTGCAAAACAAGACGTTTTAAAACCATTGACTTTGGCTTCCATGATTCATCCCATGATTTTGGCGAGTCCTGCCACGCCGAGCTGCGACCAAAAGGCAGCATGTCCAGACAGCACACCGGGATTTTTCACGCCCTTGTCCAATCAGTCAGAAGAAAGCAAGCGCAGTCGTACTAATTGCACCGAAAACGAATCTAGTCGAAATACGGGACACCCAAGACTACAATCTGCATTCAAATCGTCGCTTGCGAAAGAACCTATCGTGTATTGTTTGTCCACTGGGAAGAGGGCATGACTCGAAGCTTTGCAGGCAAAGTCGGACATTACTGCCGGAAGATCTTTTGGAGAGAGTGATGGTGAGCAACGATTGCGAAGAAGAGTCAAGCGAGGCGAAAGAACATGATCAGAGTTTGGTCGTCAAGAACGTAGCACCCACACGTCCTGACTCGAGAACTCCGTTGAATATTCTTTTGTTGGAATGTCAACAAAAAGTTTTCGAAATTGTTACCGTCGAGCACGTTACAAAAGAAACCTGCGTTGGAGATGTTCTAAGTAAGGCGCGGTCTCAGGCTACGGATCCCAGGCTGTCGCGTCAAACCTACATTAGTCTCTGCAATTCGGTCAATGAAATGGCGGCAATGATGCTTCCTGTGCATCTCATGATGAATATGGAGAAAGACGAATGTAATGCGGACGGACGAGGCCGAAAGCATCGTGTTACCACGCTGAAGAAATACGACCGATTGGAAGTAGCTTCGAAAACATGTGACGACCCCAGTCTTGGTCGACTACTCGTGGCGGTTCCAGAGGGTTCGACGGCTGCCGCCGTGCGGGAAATACAGAAAGCTTTGTGGAGTCATCCAAGAATTCAACGATGGTGGCGAAAAGAGAATCGAGTCTCGAAAAAATGGAGTCTGACATGTCACTTGCCATTGCTTGAGACGAGTACATTGATTCGATCCGCGACCTTTGCTTGTGTCATCGTCAATGAATTCGATCGTTTGAACGCTATGTGGGAGTCATTGTAGATCAACAAACTTTCGAGGTGCTCTAAAGACAAGCCGCATGGCTGCAAAACTATTTGTAAAGAATACACATGTAATGAATTGCTACAAATAAAATATATTAAACTGGTCACAAAATGGAAAGACTCAGGAGCGGTCTCGAAAGCACTGTAGCGAGAAGGAAACATCCTAGCGAAAGTAGTGCGGACTTTCCTTGGGAGAAAAAGCGGACGAGCTCTGCCCCAACTGAATCGTCTTGACAGGAGAAAGAAGCGGAAATCGATCCATTGCCTGCTCGATGCGAGACTTGGGACGATTATCCACGGCGCAAAGAGCAGGAATTGTAATCGTCTTTTGGATCGGCGGGGAGTAATCGCGAGGGTCGTGTTCGCCTCTGGATTGAATCGAACGCGCTTTTGCGCTTTCGAAGGCGTGTTCGACGGCGTCCCCGTCGCACGATACTTCTTTCTTCGTGCGCATGCGGTTTCGAATCCGAACTATCCAAATCCATGGAAATGAGAAAATCAATCGTAGACTCGATCAATCCCGCGCATGTCGGTTCCGCATTCCACGGGATAGGATCAAAGTCGGAAGGATCCGTATTCTTTCTCCAAGAGTTGATGCGAAACGTGTCTCGGACAGTTCTTCTTATAAATGAAATCGAAGCCACGACGGAGTCGGCGAAGGCGTAATCGAAACGTACTGATTGGGTCGCTGGCGTGGAACTGTCTGCGGGTTGCTGCAAAGTGTCAACCCGTTCAACTCTTTCTCTCGAGATCCTCTTCCTCCTCCTCCTCCTCTAAGTGACGAGGCGGAGGCTTCTTGAGCTCTACAATCGGGAGAGTAGCATCGGGTGCCGTCGTCTCGGGGCAAGACTTTGCGGTGGAAGCAACATCCAGGGACTTGAAGCCCGACGCAGTTCGGTTGCGGAGTCCGGCAACACGAGCGTTTTCTTCCTCGTTGGTTGCAGAGTAAAGTCTTGGTAGCTATACGGACTCGGCTTGGAGCTGCTTGTCGAAACTCCGGCGCTTCCAGCTGCATCGCTGTTCGTGGAAACTCCAATCGCCGTTTCCCAAAACGTCGCCACCTGGCGCACCAACTCAATCGGCTGAGGAGTAGCACCCTTGCAATTCAACTCAGTAGAGTCGGGAATCAAAACGCGACGCTTTTGAGAGGTTTACGATACTCGGACATGTCGGGAGCGCCCGAAAGCGGGAGCGTCTCGTCTCCAAATGCTGTCGGGTCTTGGGTGACCTTTGCCGGCTCTGTCTGGGCTTTTCGATCTCCATTTTCATGTGATTTGTGATAAATACGTTTCTGACTCGAAATATAAAGAATGTAAGGCCTTTTGAATGAACAATAAAGTCGATGATGATTTGTAAGCGATGTGTGTTTCTTTTGTGAGAATGCAATTTTGGAATTTTTGTGTTGATGGGAGTGTTCATCGAGGCCATGATCTCTGGAAGCTGGAAGCGTTCTCCGGAGAACGTGCAAGTGGGAAACACGGCAGATCACGATGTGACACGAAAATAGTAAGTACACTCCTTTTTCAGTAGCCATCTAGGGCGCGGGACACAAACATCATCAAGACATATTCGTTGACGTGTGACCTACGGACGTTGGTCTTTGTGGCGAGCGAGCACGACGATGATTCAAACAGGGGTTTTCTGAGACAGGGACAGACTCGTGACTCGTTAATTTGTGTACGTGACTGACTTAACGAAACGACCTACAAACACATCAATCACGAACCTAACTAGCTTTGAATAAAGAAACACAAATATACTTTCCAAGAGGATAGTATTTCATCTCTATTTACTAAAGCTTCAGTCGGATCCGTCCTCAGACTGGTCTTTGACGTAGTAGTCAGAGCTGGATAGCTGAATGTTTCCAAAAATAAGGACGGTTACATCAGCAATTATTGACCCACCTTCTGTCTAATGCTAGTTGGGCAGCTTAGTAACAGATTAACTTCTCATAACCGACTGTACCTTCTCATTCAGTCGATGAAAAGGCGTTGTGTAAGAAAGATTTTAAGAAAGGGCGGAAGAAATTCACAGAGAAAAAGGTTCCGCGCCATCATTTCCATCATTACCACCTCCAGAGGCTATTAAGAGACCGCATCACCTGTCCAACCGATCCAACGGATATGCTTCACCATTCACTGTTCTTTTAAATGCTTGAAAAAACTCACAAGATGAAATATTGCAACAATGTCGCGAACTTTTGTGGTCGGGCAGCCTCAGGACGAGGTTTGGAAGGCCATTTCTCCACCCAGAGACCATATGAGACCCCGCACGCCCATTCATATCGTTATTTAATAAGTTTGGTAATATATTCCTGTTTTAAAATTCTTGAAACGAATCACAAGATGAATTATTGCAAGTTTTGTCGGCATGGCCATGGTGAATTTGTTGAAAAGTTCGCGACATTATGTCCGTCGTCTGGCCGTTCTCCTTATCTCTGGTTTGAATCGTCGTGGCGAGGTTTTCCAGTTCCGTGTTCCGTGTTCCGTTTATCGCGATAGTGAAAACGGAAAGTCGAAAGAGTTTCTGCAAAGAGCTATCACCTATCACCTACTCCGTATCGCCTTTCCCCTATCGCCTATCACACGCAATGCGCAATGACAAAAGCGCAGAGTCTCAAAGGGGACCTAAGTAGACCTAAGTCCAGCCCGGCCGGCGACCGGCTCACCCGTTTCGTAGCTAAATCTGAGACGTGAGTGACGAGGTGAGCGTTTCTGCTCACTATTCACAGCAGTCTCAACTCCGACAATCATGGCGTTAACTCACGCATTGCATCAGTATTGAAAATGGAGAAAAATGGCGCGAATCTGCTACTTTCTGCATTAGAGTGTGTTAAATGCATTCGGATAACGCGATAACAAGTCGATTCTTTTAGTACCGGATAAGTCGATAGGCGATAGTCAACGATTTTCGCGGTCACTCGTGTTATTACCCAAAAATGAGTCGCGGAAGACTTACTATCAGCCAACAGTGACGAAATCATGCAAGTATTTCACTGTGATTGAAACTGTGTTTCATGCGTTCACGATTCTCGAGGCCTTCGCCATGCCCACTTTTGCCTTCTCTTCCACTCTTTCATTCGCGAGCATCCTTCTCTGGCAAAGAACTAGAAAAGGAGGTAAAGGATGTATACACCAACCGCAATTGCAACTGACCAAACCACCATGGATCAGGTAATAGACACGATTTGCGCATTGAGTCGACAAGAGGAGCATTATTACGACAGCGCGTACTGTTATCCGGATGCGCAAGGCGGCGTTCCAGATTGGGAATGTCGTCAAAAGATGGCCGCGTGGTGTGCTCAAGTGGTTCAATTCTGTGATCTGGCTCACGAAACAGCCGAGATTGCCATTGCCATGCTGGACTGCTTTCTGGCGACGTGCGGAGGAGAACCGGCTCGTTCCTGTCGTGATCAATATCGGTTGGCGTGCATGGCTTGTTTGTATTCGACCATCAAGAATACGGAAGCACAAGCTCTGCATTCCAACACATTCAGTGAGCTCAGTCAAGGGCGTATTCTGTGAAACAGCTCGAGAAAATGGAGTTATCAATACTCACGTGGTTGAACTGGAGAGTCAATCCACCCACCGCCATGGCGTTTGTGAGAGAAATGATGCACTTGCTTCCTCCCGATTTTGACGATGAAAACAAAAGAGATATATATGACATGGCTCTTTTGCAAACAGAACGCTGCTTCGGTGCTGTCGTGACATCGCCTTCGGCGGCAGCGTATGCGGCTTTTATGAACGCTGTGGCCATCATCACGAAAGACACCCACTGCTTGACGCATGTGGCAACCACCCTGTCGGGTGCATTGCACATTGACGGCACGTCCAAGGAAATTATCGGTATACAGGCCAGCTTGTTTCATTTTCTCCCTAAGCGCATCACATTTGTCACATCAGGTCGTTATACCGAAGGCGATTGGCAAAACAGCAAATCTACGGTTGCTTCCGGTTTCCATTCGCCCCGATCTGTTTCTGAATAAACGCCTTGAGGGGCCGTATATCATTCTTGGGCTCATTATTTGAATGAACGTTTTGATATCCTTTTCTTTTCTTTTTTCGAAACGACATTTCTATTTCAGCAAACAAAAAACGCGCGATGCTTTCGCTATCATAATCTTTCGAAACTATTTAGAATGTACAGAGATTTTCAGAATGAATCTTATTATTATTTAGTGTTTATATTAGGAGGAGAAGTGTTTCGAGGTGAAACTTTTGAGTTATATATCCAGCGCTGTTCCATCCTTACATGATGCAACAACCCTTCTTTAATTGCTCCTTTTCTTCCTCTGTCAACTCCGGCCAACTTTCGTAATCTTCATCCCACTTGTCGAGTTTCCCACACACAGGATACTTGGTATCATAATACTCGGACCAATTTTTGGCCGATTTCATCATTTTCTCGTCCAATTTTACAAACTTGTCGAGCCACTTGTCGCCGGTCACGTGCGCTCCGATGGTCAGTGTCATGTCGTGACCCGCATATTCTTTGTAGGCACCTTCGGGGCCGTAACTATTGACGGCGGCGGTGACATCGTAGATTTTTCCAAACAAGCAGAGACAGCGGCGGTCGGGGTTGTTGCAGTGATACTGATGCAAGGTTTCGAGGAGATTGTGCCGAGTTGTTCGACATCTGGCAGTTCGCCTTTGCCGGAAATGAGAAAGCGGATTGGGCATCATCTTGAGCGTAGGAATAGGATGAGAGAAGAGTTACTAATTACAGTTCGGAGTATACTATTATGCAAGGAAAATATCTTTTGAGAAGTGATCGTTGTGTCTCTCTTTCGCGATGATGCGCGACGATGAAGAAGCGCTGTTGTCTTCTTCGGTTATTCTTCGCGGACTTTTGGGTCATTTTATTTTATTTTTCGTTTTCTTCCAAAATAAGGTGTCACCACTCGGGACCCATGACTCGTTCAGGACCCGGACGCACATGATGATGAATGAGGAAAGAAATAAGGTGTTGACAACGACAGCAACAACGACGAAACGAACCGCGGTTTATATTTTATTTAAAATAAATACCTATGGTTATGCTTCAAGGATGTTGCAACAGACTATCTGCTGTGGTTGAAGAGGCTTCTTACGCTGGTTTCTCCTACCTGTGATCCTGCTCCGAGATTCTCCCGTTTAAAAAAAAATCGGACAGATTGGTGTTGCTGTTACTTCTTCGAGGATCACAGCCACTGCCTTTCGTGCTGCGTCGGCGATCGTCGCTTTTGTCCATGCTCGCATCAAATAGTGTTGCATTACTCTTGACTCGACGAGGGGCCGGTTGAGCGTTCGAATCATCTCTAATTTTGTCATCTGTGGCTTCCCGGTTCCTTTCTCATGTTTTGCATCCGCACAATCGTCATTCAAATCATTCGAGCTGCTGATTCTTCGAACAGCATCGCCATTGCCTTTCTTGTCTCGGCTCTGTCGATGGTTGTCACTTTTAATTCGGAATGCTTGGGAATACTTTGAATCCTTCGAGCGAACGGCTTTTCAGTACTCCGCCGCTGGTCCTCTGCATCAACAGCATCGCTACTCAAATCATTCGTACTGCTGCACTCTCGGATAGCACTACTGTCGGCTTTCTTCTTTCGATTTTGTCCATGGCCATTACTGCCTAATTCGGAAAGCTTGGGGTTACTTTGGCTCCGTCTGGGAACAGGCGTCTTTTCTGAATTGCAGCTCGAAGAATTCTTTTGCTCTGTCGTCCTTCGCTACTCAAATCACTCGCGCTGTTGCTGTGTTGGATATCATCTTCATTATCTTTCCTGTTTCTGCTTCTCTGGCGGCCATCGCTCTCCGACTCGAAAAGCTTGGGGTTACTCCTTCTTTCGAATCATCCTCAGACGTTTTCTGCCTGCTCTGCCGGTTGCCCTTTGCATCATCTCCGTCGTCACTTAAATCGTTTGTGCTGCTGCTCTTACGGATATCACCATCGTCCTTTTGTTTCTGCTGCTGTGACGAACATCATCGTCCAACTCGAAAATCTTGGGATTGCTCCGACTCTGTCGAGAGACGGGTTTCTCTTCCGAGTCGCAGTCAGAACTACCGGTAGACTGCTTGCTTCTCCGTTGGTCTGTTGCGCTGTCGTCCTTTGTTGCATCATGATCACCACCTATCAAATCACTTGTGCTACTCGTTCTTCGAACAATATCAGCGCAGTCATTCAAGTCCGAATTGCAACGTTTGGGATTACTATGGCTCCGACGAGATATTGGCTTCTCCTTTGAGTCATTTAGAAAAGCGTTATTCTTGTTCCGCCGTTTTCCTGTCCCATTATCAGTCTTTGCTTCGAATTGATTTGAGCTCCGGCTTCTTCGGATATCAGCTGATTTGCTCACCTTTGGCTGCATTTCCATGGAGTGTTTACTGAAGGGGTAACGCACTGACATAGTTGAGAGAAATATTTGATTTTTCCGTCACACTTTCGTGTTTCCGATGCTATGGACGCCTGTGATGCTTCCTTCTCATATTCATAGCCGATTGACCAGTCATGATGTGAAGATAGAGACCTCGACGATCGATTTTGTTCGTCATGTCCGATCGTAGCCCCACGCCTCCCTTCTCCTCGGTCTTTGCTGTCCCTGAAATGTCCTTCAAAGTTCGATGTTGAAGGCGCAAAAGAGGGACCCTTTCCGAAACTTCCTCGGCGTTGTGCCGCTCCAGAACGTCCTCCAGGGACTAGCTCCTTTGTCGGTGCGTGCTCGAGACTATTACGGCGTGGAAAAGGAACAATACCTTTTGTGGAAGGCGCTAGAACTACACTTCCAAGGTTACCACGGCGCTGTTGGACACCTCCAATATCCTCGGTTGGAGGAGAGGAGAAATTACCTCCAATGCTGGCCCGACGTTTGGCGGCAACAGACTGTACAGGATTCGAGCGCTCATTGCTGTGTCGGTTGATAGTGTATTTTTCTCGAGTCTTGAATGTCCGCTGTGATGATCGAGTACTCCGATGTGTTCGTGGATTGTTGTTTCTGCGCCTTTGTTGTTTGTCACGTTTTGCGCGTAAATCGTTTTGGGCAGAGCCATTTGTACCGTTCGTTTCCATTGGAAGTCCATGGTTCTCATGAGGACGACTCAGTCCAAAGGGAGAATATCCTCGTTATCGGACAAGGAGGACGTTGAGGTAGTCAGCAAGGAACCGTCGTCACTTTTCAAATGCAGTCGGTAACCAGACGGTCCCTTTTCTCTAGACAAATCATCCTTTCATTCATTTCTTCGTCGAGAAATAGTAGACCCGATGAAGAAGAACCCGCATCCGCCATTTTGCTATTTGTTAATGAAGACCATTTTGATTTCATTTATTTATTCGTTGGCGAGTGTTTGACATCGATGTCGGCTTCCTTCGCGTGGTTCTTTGTTCTTTGAATTCGTCCGCAAAAGAGCGTCCGAAATGGAGGTGTTTTTTTCCTTTTAGTGTTAATGGTTTGCTCGTGTTGATCTCCAGCGTATAGATTTTCTGTAGGTTACGTTTTGCTGCGGTGAAAAGCCTCCTCGTGATATCCCGCGTACAGACTTTCTGTATTTCTGTTTTTCTAGGGCAAACACCTTCTTTTAAATCTCCGTCGTACCGATTTTATGTGCGTGCTGTTTTGCTGCGGGAAAACGCTTTCGTCGTTCGCCATGACCACACGTTGCCGCAATTTTTATTTTGCGAGAGTAATCAACTTCATAAGAATGACAAGTCCATCTTAATGAAAAAAAGAGTTATAATATCCGAGATGCAGTCAACAAATATTCACAGCTCGGAAACACTAGGCTTACAGGAAGTGGTAGACTTGTGGGAACTGAGCCAAGCCGAACAAGATGATCTCATCGACTTGCATCGACGAGTGAAGGACGTCGAAAGTCCTCTCAACCAATTACGCGAATTGGTGCGCTTTTGCGGGCGCGTCCGGGCAATGCGGCAGATGCGGAAGCCATGTTTCGGAATATGGTGATTTGGAGAACGGAAAACAAGGTGGATGAAATCTTGTCGACGTATCAGCCACCTCAAGACTTTGTTCGCTATTATCCAGGTGCTCTGTTGGAAGGAGTCGACCGAGACGGGGATCCCATTTTCCTGTCACGCATCGGTGTTACGGATGGTGCTGGCATACTACAACGCTTTGGGAGAGAAGAAATGATTCGACATGCCATTTGGGTTCGTGAGTTGGTGGTAGCGGCGGTCAAAAATTCGAAAGGAAACAGGGTCGTCCGGTGCGGAGGATAGGCTTGATTGAAGACTTGCAAGGATTGAGTCTCAAGACTCATGGAAACCGATCTCTAATGTCCGTGTACGGAGAAATTATGCGACTCGATCAAGATAACTATCCGGAAACGGCAAAGAAGCTTTTGATTATCCGCGCTCCTACCTTGTTTCGTATGATATGGACCATGGCGAAGCATTTCTTTGAACCGGGTGTTGTCAAGAAAATGGAATTTTGCGGTGGTTGTAATTACAAGGAGGTGCTGAAAGACTACATGGATCTAGAGGTTTTACCAAACGAGATTGTCCCTGGAGGAGGGCATGGTAAAACTGCGGAAGGAATGCCTTCCGATTTTACTGGCGGTGCACTTCCGTGAGGGTAATAGTGCATTGGGGATCGAGCATTGCATTTCGCTGAGCGAACACCAACGAGCAATTCTATCACTTCGATATGACTACGAAAACGAAAGGTTACCGTTGAGGGTTTATTCGTTAAGCTAAGGATTGCTCCTCGTCCTGGCAGCTATAGCGTGAGGTCACTTTCCAACTCGTCGATCGCTGTTTTCAAATGAAGATTAAGTAGTTATCTACGGAGAATTTCGATTCTCGCGAAAACAAAATGGATGCACGAAATCAGGGATACAAGCCAAGATCCTCCAAAAGTCGCTAGAGAAAATGTCAATGGCATCGCCCAGAAAGTCTGACCTGGCCTGCTTCCATTCGTCGACATCCGCCCCAAACGCATTCTGGACCCATTCAGCATTCATCGGCGACTGCTGTCCCCAGTGATAGGTGTGCGGAATGTCACTGGCAGCCAGGGCTTCAAATATTTTTCTGTGTGCTTTTAGTGAACTGCGGAATGCGTAGTAATCGCAAGGGCCCGGAAACTCAATGGTTGCCGTCAAATCAAACTTTGTAAACGCCAGTGTCGCGTTCGACTTTTGACAAAGCGTATGGCCACAGGTGATGCCAGGGGTCGTCATGGACGACGTCAAAGATAAGTTCAATGGCCTCGACAACTCGATCGGCTGGTACGCCGATCTCCACACTGGTTCCTGAAATTGGGGATGCCGAAGATGGGGAGTCAGCGCCAGCGAAGCCGTACCATTCGTAGGGAAACTTTGTCAGGCCCTGCTCCTCGGGGCTTTTCGTCCTGAACACGCCAGTCAGCGCAACTTGCACGCCCCTGCCATAAACCAGCCTTTTCAAAACGGCGGTAGGGAGTAGCCCAATTGAGGGCTGGATGGCCTGGACAGATTCCACAAACAAGTTTTTCTCGTCGAGATTATCCATCTTCAGCATACCATTTTCTTGCTGTGTTTGTAGCTCGACGGCGGAAAGCGGTACCTTCTCGAACACTCGGACAAAGCAACCATTACGGTTGCGCATGTACGCATTGAATGACACTTCAAAGTGGAACGGCAAGTCCGATCCTATTCCGTCGAGACCAAGAGAGCTCGGATCGAGTGACTCGAGCACAGGCTTGACCTTTTGTAGTCGAATTGCTTCGACTGCATCGTCAACTTGTATAGCGGCTCGGCCTCGATAATCAACGCGTGGATGATTCCAAAGCTACCGAAGCTGACAAGAGCAGCATTAAACAGTGTATCGTCGTCGATGACGCGAGCGCCATCCAGCCAAACACCAAAGGCCTCGGTGATAACAGGATCGGATGCTCTTTGGATCAGGACGTGCTCTCCAGGGATGACAATGTGTATAGCGCGAACCATTTCTTGTAACGCGCCGTAGTGCAACGCGGAGCCATGTGCCCCTGTACTGACCGCTCCTGTCAAGCGCTCTCCAGCTGCGGCTGTCGTCGTACACAACGCCAACGATTTTTCCATGAGAACTCGCTGAACATCCTTGATCTTCATTCCCGACTGAACGATGGCGAGGCGATCTCGAATGGGTTTGTAGTTGGTAGTCAAGTGAGATTCATCATCGATACCGATTTTGCAATACGTTAACTTTTGGGAGCTCACCACGAGACCGTCTGTGTAGGCTGCGTTGCTCAAAGACCACTTTGATCCGTATGCTCGGATCCTTAGGCCTTCGCTATCGGCCTCATCGACGAGCGCTCTGAGTGCTGCGAGCCCGGTCGAGAAATCTTGACTATCAATGTTGCTCGGAGCCACTTCGCTTTCGATGATGCCGCCAACGTTGATGGAATGATACCAGTTGACGAAACACTGGTCTTCGTCATGTCGGCAAGACATCGCTTCAACAACACCAGGGTCTCGATAAAGAAACGTCTTTTAGCGACGCTCAGTGGAGTGAAGCAAATAGCTAAGAATAGAATTGATCGCATCATAAATCAATGGTGAAGAATGTTTTTATTGAAGTGAATTTTTTGTGAGTATTTGTCGTTGGCAAACGAAAAGTTTGATGCAAGGAGGCATAAGTCCTTGCACGGGTTCTCGTCTCATCATGTGAACTACAGCGACGGCGACCGACTTCGCAAAAAAAAAAGTTCGCGTTTGCCTGGGCATTGTATTCGCATCGGGCCGCTAGACGCGAATAATCCTGTCGCTATGTTCTGATTTTCTTCTAGATGAACATTCACGCAACAGAAGAACTACGCTTGTACTTACAAGATTTGAAGAAGATTTCTCACTTTTTAAAAATTTCGTCTCGAACCTTTCAATAGTCTTTTACCTAAGGGGCACGACGAAGAATTGACTGCGTTCGCATCTCATCTGAAAGAATTGAATGACGGTGACGGACGTATTGTCAACTGGTTGGATTTTCATAGTTGCGTTGGATTCGCATCGGGTCGCCCGACGCGAACAACGCTGTCACTACGACTTAGGTTCTAATTTCTATCTACTTTACTCATCTCCTGTCATTTTTTCGCACAGCAACAACGAGTGCGTGACACTGAGCTTTGTTTTCGCAAAGAACGTGAGACCATGAAATTCAAAGGACGACGTTGCATCCTTTCAGCAAATATTCCTTTCTCTAGCTAGACATGATGAGATGATTTTTCCTACTTGCAGTAGTACTCGTTCCAATTCAAATAACAGCAAAGTGTCACTGAACATTATCAAAGTCCTTTCCTTTACTCGCAATCCTAATCCATTCAACCATAACACACGTCATTGCTAGAAATTCCTCTTAGTATGCATAAACATATTTATTGTGCCACCCTTTTGCTTTCAGTGATTCTTTCAGTTCTTTTCGCTTCCACGCAAAACTTGTCAATACTATAAATCTGTGAGTCGCCCATGGTTTCCGAAGGATCAATCAGGACATACGAAGGGTACACGAGACCAGTCTTCGTGTCTGTCCCATACTCAATGTAACAGAAGTGCGCGCCGTTCTCAGGGCAGCCTTTGATGCACTTGCGTCGGATCAACTTCCAGATGTCGTCCATCGTCTGCAATGCGCGATACGGTCCCTTGCGCGATGTCTGGCCTGGTTTGACCGTGCGCTTAACCGTGACTCCTGATTGCTGCATTCCCAAGGACCTGATGGTGAAGGAGTAACACGAAGGAGCTTTCCATTTGGCATAGGCATCTTCGAACGCATCGGCGGTGTACTCCCAATCGGCACAAACCTCTGCATGTGCGGTGATAGCAAAGAGAACAAAGAAGACGAACGTTACGATGTTACGGAACATGATGCTGCAGGTGAGAGAGAGAGAGAGACTTGCTTGCGAGACTTGCTCAAAGAATATTTTTTTGCTCGATTTTAGCAAACGATCGGTGTGTTTTGACACACTTCGAAAAAAGTGAGACGAAACAATGGAATTGGTCTCGTTGGTTACCTTGTTCGTCTTGTTCACGTGTGTTTTACGTAGAACTCGTTACTCCGTTTTATTTACTGGCCAAGGCTGCAAGTATCAAGTATCATCGTTCGGAAGTCGGAAGTAATCGAAGTCTTGATTTTGGGTTGACGTTTCTAAGTATTCCAATCGTGGCATGTACGTTATTTTATTGGGTATTGGAACACGGACTATTGTTACCAAGCTTTCCAGTCGTGCGGGTCTCCCGTTCCTCCGTCTAATTTTTTGTGATCATCGAAGCAAGGCCCTACGTGCTCTCTCCAGCCGGTCCAAGACAAGACGCAAGATTGGACAATTCTTGACTCATACGTAAGCGGATCCGCAAATAATAGGGTTAAGGATCTTGTCTTGGAATTTTCAAAGGCTTATCTCGAGATTCAAGAATCAAAATTGCTCACATTTGGCTTCCGAATTTTTTCCGAAGCCAGATGGTTTTCATTTTTCGTGAATGGATTATGTCTACTGGGAGCTGGGAGTACTAAAGTGACTCTAGAGAGGCAAACTCTGTTTTCAAGGGTCTAGTGTCTAGGCCATTCATGAGAATTCCTCGCATTTTGAATTACCCCGAGCCCGCCGCTAACTCTCTAAAACGGTTTTCTACCCACACAAGATGTAGAAAAAACGTTTACTCTATTACTGTATCACTAAAGCGCTGCCAAGGACAAGCCATTCGCCTTGCTATCATCCTTTGAAACTTCCTGAGTTGGTCCGAAGCTGGTTCAAGTCATTTGTATAGAAGTCGGCCAGGAAGAGACGATGCAGCGCTGTTAGAACGCTTTAGCTATCATACCCCGCCCGTCCAAAGTATCCAATCCGAATACATTTCAGCAATATGACGCCTTTCTTTTCTCCCGTCTCTTCGCTGTTGAGGTTTACACTTCGTTTTGTGTCAAAACACTTAGCGGAGACGATAGACCCCGTCGCATCGGTACCTAGTCAATATTTATGTGATACCGGTACGTCTCCATAATGTTCTAGCCACAAAAGCACGCGTTGCCCGAGGTTGATGGCAAAATCTTTTCCTTTTGATGTTTGATGGCCATCCTGTCATTTTCAAAATCTATGATGTATTTGTCGCCTATCATAACTTATCTATTTGTCTGTTTATTCACCTTCCTGCAAATGAAAGAATACAACTAAAAGGAACATGCACTTTAAAACGGCGTTCACAATACTTATAATAACTCGGATCTCTTGGCAATGGATCGACTCGACAGCAGCGTTTGTTCCGATCGTTCGGCAGTACAAGTCCGACCAGCAGTCGACTCTTCAGGTCCTCGGCACCATGACACACAGTTCACGAAGCGACCTATGGTGTCTGATTTCTTTGGAGCTGTGGCGGCAGCATTCACTGGAAAGCCCCCGAAAAGACATTCCTCTGGAAGACTTTCCCGTGCCCGATTCCGAACCCGTACGGCGAACCCTTTCACTCATTCGAACGCCCGCGAGAAAGAAAACCAAAGAATTGAAAATAACAATCTGATCCAAGAATTTGTACGCTGGTGGTCCGAGAGGACCGCTCGTCCCGACGACACAGTGCTCTTGCAAAAGGATGTGGAAATACTGAGCGCCGAAGAATATCTTTCGTTGCGACGAGAATTGCGGCCTGACTTTACTCCAGTAGTGAACAGGAGTCCTCCAATCGAAGTGGTTGTCGAAGAAAGAAAAACGGAGGAAGAAACACCACGAGAAGCAGTTTCGCTCTCGTCGCAAGAGCCTGATAGCGAGTCCTCGTCGTTCAGGAATCCTCCTGTAAGCCAGAATCCTCCCGTCGGAATTGTTGCACAATCAACGACTGTGTTGATAGATAACAGAAAGCCTCCCATCGAGACAGATCTTCCAGACACCTATAAGATTAGCGAAACGATCGTTCCGCCCACGAAAGATACAGGAGCAAGAGGATCAACGCCAGTACCCGAAAGGACCACACCGTCTCACTTCAACTCTGTTCAGGCAGCGGCTCGATCAATGAACGAAATCGGAGCTCCAGTACCGGAAACAGGGAATTTTGTACAGGCTGAGTCGGTTACGAAGCCGGCGAAGGTAACTCGTGAGCCAGCTTTCAAAAGCAATGTCGGGTTCTCTCAAACTGTGTCTTCGTCGCCCTTTCAAGGGCCGGCAGACAATGTTCCTGTGCGCAACATTCCACCACCGATTGAAACTCTGAGAACTTCTCAATCCATTACTACAGTTCCCGAGGTACCTAAACAACAATTTACGTCCCCTTCGTTCGAGACAACACGACCCATGGACGATGGTGCTCCACCTCTGTCTTATTTGGCCTCCTTGGCTTCGAAAGCGTCGGTTTCCTCTTCGAGCAACATGTCCGATTTACCGATAAGCGGGACTTCAAAAGCTGAACTGTCGATGTCAGAGACCGTTTCCAACGGGTTTGAACGACAACGGACCTATTTGGAGTCATTGGATGCCGACGCTTCGGTGTTCTTTTCGAGTCGTATGTCAGATTTACCTCGCGGAATCAAACAGGAGGTCACTGAAGCTGGATCATCTGATTCAAAACAATGTCGAACGATTCTGTGCAGAAATTTGAAACGAAGAGGAACGATATGGACGCAGTGCGACCGTCGGAAGAGCAGCTTTTTGATTGCGAGACAGCATCGAAACGACAGAATGAAATCAGTTCGGCACCATTGCTGGAGGAAGAATTAATGCAAAGCCGACAACAAATAGGAGCTGACGTTCGACTAGAAGTGGACGCGTCTCAGGTCGCCAAAATACGAGATGTGACAGTAAGGACAAGCGATGCTGTTTCTCCAGCGCAGCCACCTTCATTACGGCAAGATGAGGCCCAATCAACTCGGCCTGCCGCCAGCTATGCCGATTCAACTAGCTCATCATACGGTTCCATAGGTAATGATACATTTGCGCAACCGTTTTCTATAAGACAGGCTCTGCCTGTTGACATTCCTAGACCTCGGGGGCATCTTTCTCTCCAGTCCGGCCAACTATTAAAGACTACAATTCGACAAGTTCCAGTTCGTACCTCTCGTCTCTGAAAGGAACGAAGGACACACCGCTGGATTACGGTATGACCAGATCTTTTGCGACGAAAAGGATACCGAGGAGACAAGTAATTTCAAAGCGGCAACAAGAACATCTTTCTCGCCGGTTCGCGCCACCATGAAAATGTAAACTCAACAAGCTCTGGTCCATATCTTGCTAGTTTGCGCGGACAAGTGATGATGCCGTTCATTTCAAAAGCGACAACAACTACCGTGAAGGAGCAAGAGAGCGCATGCACGCCAAGAAAAGCGATGCCTCCGCTTGACCAAAAGCAGGAAACAATGTCTCGAGCGCTTATCAAGACAGCGATGTCACCCGAGACAGCTTTTTACAGCCACCGCCGCCCGACCGATCGGAGAGACCACCTGAAGCGTCCTTTTCACCGGTTCGCCCATCCATCAAGAGCGTCAATGCAACAAGCTCCAGTTTTATCTGGCCACACTGAGAAGAAAACGATAACTTCGGATATTTTCAATACAACGGAATCAGCAGCGACAGCCAGTAGCAGCAACCAGCTATCCCAATCCCCGTTGACACCAGTAAGGTTCACACATGCCACTTTCTCACCAGTCCGCGCATCAATAAAGCATGTCGACTCTACCGGCTCCATTACCTATCTCGACTCGCTAGAGGGTCTTTCACTGACACCAATCTACCCAGAAGTAAACGAAGTCGCCCCAATCGCAACAATGGAAAGTATATCAAAATCACCGATGTCTCGAGTTAATCCCGCTAGCGCCTCTTTTCACCGGTCCGCTCAACGGTCAGGAATGTTGATTCGGCCAGTTCCAGTCCTTATCTTGATGCTCTAAGAGGCCGAACCATGATGTCATTCAGCACGAAAGAAAACGATCCCGCTCCTGCTGTTCAATTACAGACGCCAAGACCGCGGCCCGCCGGGGTCTCTTTTCACCGATCCGCTCGACGGTCAAGAACGTTGATTCGGCCAGTTCCAGTCCTTATCTTGATGCTCTAAGAGGCCGAACCATGATGTCATTCAGCACGAAAGGAAACGATCCCGCTCCTGCTGTTCAATTACAGACGCCAAGACCGCGGCCCGCCGGGGTCTCTTTTCACCGGTCCGCTCGACGGTCAAGAACGTTGATTCGGCCAGTTCCAGTCCTTATCTTGATGCTCTAAGAGGCCGAACCATGATGTCATTCAGCACGAAAGGAAACGATCCCGCTCCTGCTGTTCAATTACAGACGCCAAGACCGCGGCCCGCCGGGGTCTCTTTTTCACCGGTCCGCTCGACGGTCAAGAACGTTGATTCGGCCAGTTCCAGTCCTTATCTTGATGCTCTAAGAGGCCGAACCATGATGTCATTCAGCACGAAAGGAAACGATCCCGCTCCTGCTGTTCAATTACAGACGCCAAGACCGCAGCCGGCCGGGGTCTCTTTTTCACCGGTCCGCTCGACGGTCAAGAACGTTGAATCGGCCAGTTCCAGTCCTTACCTTGATGCTCTAAGAGGCCGAACCATGATGTCATTCAGCACGAAAGAAAACGATCCCGCTCCTGCTGTTCAATTACAGACGCCAAGACCGCGGCCCGCCGGGGTCTCTTTTTCACCGGTCCGCTCGACGGTCAAGAACGTTGATTCGGCCAGTTCCAGTCCTTATCTTGATGCTCTAAGAGGCCGAACCATGATGTCATTCAGCACGAAAGGAAACGATCCCGCTCCTGCTGTTCAATTACAGACGCCAAGACCGCGGCCCGCCGGGGTCTCTTTTCACCGGTCCGCTCGACGGTCAAGAACGTTGATTCGGCCAGTTCCAGTCCTTATCTTGATGCTCTAAGAGGCCGAACCATGATGTCATTCAGTACGAAAGTGGCGGTCCCAGACACAACAAAAACGGTGGCTAATTTACCAGAATACGAGAGCAAGGGCTCCTGCAGTCTCCTTCTCACCAGTCCGCTCAACGATAAAGCATGTCAGTGGAACGAGTTCCAGCCCGTATCTCGATGCTTTACAGGGACGCACGATGGCTCAGTTTGACTCGATACTATCGTCTTCTGCTTCTGTTGGCACAGACTCTGATAATACACCATTACAGGATACACGAGCGAAGCCACCTGGATTTTCCTTCTCACCAGTCCGCTCAACGATAAGGCATGTCAATGGAATGAGTTCCAGCCCGTATCTCAATGCTCTACGAGGACGCACCATGATGGCTCAATTTGACTCGAAACTATCATCTTCCGCTTCTGTTGGCACAGACTCTGATAATACACCATTACAGGATACGAGCGAAGCCACCTGGATTTTCCTTCTCACCAGTCCGCTCAACGATAAGGCATGTCAATGGAATGAGTTCCAGCCCGTATCTCAACGCTCTACGAGGACGCACGATGGCTCAATTTGACTCGAAACTATCATCTTCCGCTTCTGTTGGCACAGACTCTGATAATACACCATTGCAGGATACACGAGCGAAGCCACCTGGATTTTCCTTCTCACCAGTCCGCTCAACGATAAAGCATGTCAATGGAACGAGTTCCAGCCCGTATCTCAACGCTCTACGAGGACGCACGATGGCTCAATTCGACTCGAAACTATCGTCTTCCGCTTCTGTTAGCACAGCCTCTGATAATACACCATTACAGGATACACGAGCGAAGCCACCTGGATTTTCCTTCTCACCAGTCCGCTCAACGATAAAACATGTCAATGGAACGAGTTCCAGCCCGTATCTCAACGCTCTACGAGTACGCACGATGGCTCAATTCGACTCGAAACTATCGTCTTCCGCTTCTGTTAGCACAGCCTCTGATAATACACCATTGCAGGATACACGAGCGAAGCCACCTGGATTTTCCTTCTCAACAGTCCGCTCAACGATAAAACATGTCAATGGAACGAGTTCCAGCCCGTATCTCAACGCTCTACGAGGACGCACGATGGCTCAATTCGACTCGAAACTATCGTCTTCCGCTTCTGTTAGCACAGACTCTGATAATACACCATTGCAGGATACACGAGCGAAGCCACCTGGATTTTCCTTCTCACCAGTCCGCTCAACGATAAAAGCATGTCAGTGGAACGAGTTCCAGCCCGTATCTCAACGCTCTACGAGGACGCACGATGGCTCAATTCGACTCGAAACTATCGTCTTCCGCTTCTGTTAGCACAGCCTCTGATAATACACCATTACAGGATACACGAGCGAAGCCACCTGGATTTTCCTTCTCAACAGTCCGCTCAACGATAACGCACGTTAATTCGACAAGTTCTGGCCCGTATCTTGGTGCTTTACGAGGACGCACAACGGCGCCCTTTGCCACGAAACTATCGTCTTCCGCCCTGTGGACACAAAGACTGCCATTGCTCCATTAACGAGTACACGAGCTACGGCTCCTGGAGTCTCATTCTCACCAGTCCGCTCAACCATAAAGCACGTGGATTCGACAAGTTCTGGGCCGTATCTCGCAGCTTTAGAAGGACGCACGATGCCCCATTCTATTCGAAAATTACTGCTCCATTGCCGGGTTCACGATCGAGGCGAAATGGAGTTTCCTTCTCACCGGTCCGCACAACGGTAAAGCATGTCAATGCCACGAGTTCTAGTCCGTATCTGAATGCTTTGCGAGGACGGACCATGGCCCCATTTGACATAAAGGCGGCGGCCTCGGTTGACACGGCGAATGCCGTAGCGCCATTACCGAGTACACGAGCGAGGCCTGCTGGGTCCTCTTTCACTCCGGTTTGCTCATCGGTCAAGCATATCAATGCCACAAGTTCTAGTCCGTATCTGACTGCTTTGCGGGGACGGGCCATGGCTTCATTTGACTTCGAAGTGGTGGCTCCATCCTCGGTTGACATGGCGA
>BROJ01000116.1:0-65516 GCA_026008555.1 Fistulifera pelliculosa | reverse complement strand
AGGAAGCGGGTAGTAGTGCAAGTGTGACAGCGACGCCTACTGATCCCATGGCTCGTATGGGTGGTGCTACCTTGGGGATGAGTAAAGCAAGCAACTGCGTAATAAGTATTTTAAATTAAGATAATCCATGAAATTTCTGTTGCCCGGAGTTTACGATAAACTATTCTTGATGACGATCGAGTGAGTCCAGTCTCATTATAGTAGTGTCAGTCTCGGATGTTACGTGATCCGTTCATGTGGATGGGGTGCGCGATGCACGCGAGACCGTTTCGTGAAATTTTCGTCGTGGCTTGGTTTCTCCGCCCCATCCGGTACATGTTTGATTATAAAGAAACCAAGCTCTTTGGGTCTTGTTCTTCTAAGTAGCTCTTCGACATTAGGCATTTGTACACGCACTATGCACGGAGAAGAAGGAATGAATACAACCGTTCGGGTGGTTGGAAAAAAAAACACATCGCGACGACGAATGTCCAATTCTCTTTTTTGTCATCTCTAAAAATAAATCGTCCTCTCTAGATTCGTTCATCGATTAGCAATACCTAATCAATTGCTTTCTTCCTTGCAACTCTTGTAAGAAAGAAAGCGCACTAGTCTAACTTACAGTAGAGGCATTCAATATTCGTGACCGACGGCAATAATAGCAATCACTCATCATGTTAGCACGCATTCAAGCTCGCCGCAACAAACATTCGCGTCCTTCTTCTCCGACGGCAATATCGTCCGACGAAGAACTCGAAAAGCAGCGCGTTCGTCACAATCCCTACGAGACATCGCAATTTGTACTTGTACCGATGCCCCTTCGTCGCAATGCGTGGGAAGAAGGCAATGCGCGTGAATTTGATGTCCGCAGTGCCACGTACTTGCAAGACAAAGTAAAGGCACCTTCTCTTCCGAGCGTCTTTCAACTGCTCACGTGTGATCTCGTGCAAGTCGAAGAGCCTCTCTTGACGGGATTGTGTTCGCATCCGAGTGAGCGGATTCAGTCGGCGCTGCGAGAAGAAAAGAGACGGGCGAGCAAATCTTGCCCGCGTTTATATATGCGGTCAATCTCTGTGTTCCGGCTGGGCCTGTTACGTATCATTGGGTAGCTTATTTTGGGATTGATGATGTCAGTGTCTTGAAAGATACTACGACGCCGCTGGGAACATTAGCAGAGCCTTTCTTTTTTGGAGAGGACGATGATGTTCGAAACAAGTCCTTCAAACTGATACCCCGCATTGTCGAAGGCAATGTCATGGTGCGAAAAGCTGTAGGAAGCAAACCGGCTGTATTGGGACAGAAATTGAAACATTATTATCATCGGACCGATCGGTTCTTGGAAATGGTGGTTGATATCGGTTCGAATAAGGTCGCGCAACGAATTGTTCGCTGTGCAATTGGATGTGCAAAGAGCTTGACGGTCGATATGATGTTTCTTCTCGAAGGTGATACGCCAGATACATTGCCGGAACAAATTTTGGGTGGTGTTCGACTGACGAATATTGATTTCAAAGTCAAGGATGGACAGCGAAAGGTGGTTCCTGCTCCATGAACAATAATTGCTACAAGTTCGTTTTAAACTGCCATGCGGCATATTGATATTGATTGGCGTTGTTGTGTTGGGATGTTCGATGACCGGTCGCGACGTAATCGCTCTGCGTAATATATTCGATAGAAATAAAAAAGTTGATGAATAATGATCGATTAATTTTTTTTAATGGAGAATAAAGACCGTCATGGACTATCTACAAGGTGCACGTTTGCGGGCCGTTTCAAAACCGGGAAAGATCAACGCATTCCCTAGGTGATCCCCGAGGTCTTCGGCTTGTGTTTGTACATATTCTTGGAGTTCTTGCATTTTAACCAAGATTTTAGCTTTTGTTCTGATAGAATTGTGTCAACCTGTCTTTGCGCATAGCCCAGAAGCAGTGCCGCCCTGTCGCATTACTCGCAGGCTTTACATTCGCCAACAAATCAGCGTTTTGAAAAAGAAGCATTGCCAAACGGCGAGAGTCATGGCTATTCCGAGCGATAGCTGTATTGAACATGGCTTCTCGATAGTGGTCCCCATGTCAGAGGCGAACGGTCTGGCCTTTCGAAAAAACGATTAAAGCTCTGGGTCTGCTCGATTGTTCTCTCCCATGCATCTCGGCATTGTTTCCGCGGTGACCCTATAAAGCTATATGCTATCTCTAGGTTGCGGTTGTATTCCAGCAATCGAACAATGTCTTGTGCCGCTTCACTGCTGGTTTTCTCAATCTGGTTCAAAGTCAGTTTGACCAAGCTTGGATGCGAGGCCAAGGGGGCAATAGAATGAACCCATTCGCTCACGTCCGACACATTGTCGATTGTCAACGCTTCCAGACTGCAGTTCTTTGTCAGAGCAGTCTGCAAAGCACTTCGTAAACAGGAGTCATGCTGCGCTGCCGACAGACTGATCCAAAGACTTTTCAACGTGCATGCATCTTTATCGAGAGATTGTACGACCCGTGTGAACATATCGGCTTGATAGCCGATCAAGTGAAGATGAGGTGGGCATGTACCCGACGCCACCGCTTGCACCAGCGCCTCACCATTGTCATGAAAGCATGCACTATGGACATGTAATCGTTCGATATGAGCTTTTGCGAGTAATGAGCAGTCTTCCGGCCCGACAAAGCAACCATGAAAGAGCGTGAGTGATCGAACAAACATCTTTTACGATCGGTAATCAGCGCAAGAAATCGCCTCCAGCTCAGATCATCAAAGGGTCGTTCGCGAAAACTGAGAGAATCCACCGGATGCTCTCGCTTTCGAAAGGCATCGCCAAAAGATGGGCCATCTACCGTAGTGTCATGTCCCAGATTCAGAGAATGCGAGTAGCGTGCCAGAGCTGTACTTTGTTCAAGTCCTAAATGAAGACCTTCCAATCCAATTTCAATATCGCGATTTGGCTTCAGAGTAAGCATCGTTTGAATGTGTTCTGGTGTCAACGCGGAGATCTTCAACGGGTCGGACTCACTGTTATCATTGCGACAGCAAATGTCAACAGTACTGAACTGATGATCGAGAGCCATAAGAAGTAACAACAGCTTCAAAAGCAGTCTGCGAAGACCGACTGTAGATATGAATTCGTTTCCAAGATCCATTTCTCCTCGAACACGTAAAGTCAAGAGCAAGCATTCGGTGAATGTCAGGCGCGTCGAGTATTCGTTCGATACTCCACCCATTGATCGACACGAATGTATTTTTGTTGATCCACAGTATACGCGACGGCGACGGATCCAGAATCGCAAAGATCTGTTCTATACTGGGGGAAATCGTCGAGGCGGACTTGTTCGATGATCTGCTGACGATGACGGCTGGTTCCCATCGCATCAGAGCTTGGTGTGAACGCCAGTCATTCTGACTGGCTGTTGTTGAGTGCTCCAGTTTCGACCACAAACAATGAGATAGATCAACGGAACGAAAAGAAGCGCATAAAGTAATCCATAGGACGAATTCTGCAAGATGGAAGTTCGCAGGAGAGCTGTCAACATATCTCGGGCATATTTTTCTCTTGGTTTGAAACAAGACGCTCTTTCGGCAATTTCCTTTTTCCTTACAGTTGCAGAGTCAACAATTGATTTGCTGCGATAAGAACAGAATTGATATTGACTCTTTCTAGCCTGCAGCAAAGGCATTCGAGATGCAAATGATGGTGGGCTACACTTCTCGGTGCTCGTCGATCGAAATGAGAAAAGGGCGGACGCAAGACACGCAGACCGTCGCGCTTCATTTCAACCATCTGGACACTGCCGATATTATATATAAAAAATGCGTTAGTATCCCTTGTAGAGTGGCTGGAGACATTAGTTTGTAGTCATTATTCTATACAGTAAACGCAGACCCTTTTATTTCGTCCTCATCTTTTCTTCGACAACATTGGCGGACAGGAAAACAACAGAAGAATCAAGAAAGTTCCAATTGAGCACCTCTTATCGTACAACAACAACAACAAAAACGCGCTACAATAGAATAAATGATCCTCTTGTCGTTCCTTTTGGATCCAATTCACACGACGCAAGATGAGCAGAACTACCGCTTCTCCTGCGCGAAAGATGTCCTTTGCGTTGTGAAATCGATTGCCTACAGAGTTGTTGCTCCGTCAAAGCGATCCAAGAAGTATCGCCTGGACGCATTTCTTGAGGGGTTGATGGTGCGACCTCAACCATTTCCAAAAGGCGACGGGGTCAAAATTCATGTTGCTTCTCCGACTAATTCGATTGCTTTCGTCGCATGAACCGCAAGAAATATTGCATACTATTTTTGTCAAGCAAGGATCATGAATTGTACTTTGATAGGTGCGAAATCATGCGCTTTTGCGTCAAGACGAACGTTGAATGAATCGCTGTCACGTGCCCATACAACGAAAAAACGGGAACTGGTCAGGCGCCAATTCATACTGAGTCTGCTGTCGGCTGCCACACTCAATGACATGGAAGAAGACCATTTCTTTTAGATGACAAATGGTATGAATATTCATCACGACGAACTACAGAAGTAAGAAGTACGAGTGAGTGGCCTGGCCATGGTTCAAATACAAAAGACGAGAAGAAGGCCAAATCTATCCTACTCAAAGTGCTAAACGCTTGGCCGTGATTGCCGGACTCGGTTGCATGCCCGTCTAGATAGATGCTGCCCCAGACGATGATTTCATGTACAAGGACAACGGCCGAGTCATTTTTCAGTTCTTGTTCCGGCCCCTCGAAAACGTTTTTGTTGTCCCTCAAAGCTTTTCCGCGCTTGGGTAGCGCCATCGCTTTGTCGTTGCTTTGATTCACTTGCTCTTTCCCTTTCTTTCCAATAATCAACCAAAGCTGTTCACAGGTGTTGCATTTCTTGTGACAAACGAGTCAAGAAACGGCTGACGAGTGGGCACCACGGGCGCTTGACAAGATAAATTCCAGGGTTCCTCAAGCGCCCGTGAAAGCTGATCACGATGCAGAGTCAATCGGTTGCCGTTTGATGGCGCTGGCTTTGAAATCGGTTTTCTGGGATCGCATTTCTTTGAATACCATGACTCCGAATATCCATGTGCACGAGACCTTTTATTCAACGTCAAGGCTCGTCGCCCATGCCATGACCCATGTTCATCCGATTGCCTTTGTAGCGAAGTTTTCATGATAGATGAGCCCTGAGATACCAAGTCGAACTCGCTATCCTTCCCTTTTTCACGTGAATAAGTATTCATATTCATTTCGTGTTACTTCAAGAGCTAGCCTTCATACTGAAGTAAGATCGTCTGGTACCAAGTATATATGGGCCGACAAACCGCTTGATTATTTGTCATGGAACCGAGACCAATCCTCCATTGCAGCAGGTCACAACGAGAATCTTCATGCGGGACCCAGATGTGTAGCAAGCAATCTCGAATAGCAATTGACATGGCTACGTGCGGGATTCAAATGCACCACCCGCCAAAACATTATATCGACTGACGCCTCATGGGATCCGCCACAATCTTGGCTTGACAAGTCGGACAATAAGGACCGCTCGGGCGATTTCGGAATATACTCAAACACAAATTGCAAACATGCGCTTGATCGACCGTCGCGCCCGTTTCAAAACACCGCGCCCGAAAGTCCACCTTGTTGAGCGCTGGCAAATTCAAGACGGTCCGACAGGGCACGGGCGCCAAAAGACACTCAACAACACTTGGGTCAATGCTCCTCCGACTTGCGCCATTCCGGACGGTGCCGAATAGACACCTCCGGTCAAGTCACAGACTTGCTCGAGAAATCGACTACTGGTCGATGTCGTGGCGTCTTTTGGATTTGTCGTCGCCGTCAGAAAACACCCATCGACTGTAATATTTTCCTTCTTGGCAGCAAAGGCACAGTTCATAAAGGCATTGTAATCTCGCGCACGATCTTCAGACGCTTGAATGAGCAATATGCGCGGTGACCACGCTGATTTGGAACTACTGTTGTTGAGACTTGTATTGTTGGCACTGGAAGGATCCATCATGGCGACGACTCCTTCATCTTCGGCGCGCTCCAAATAATGCGGCTGCTGCAAAGCACTGACTCCTCCAGCACGAGCGACTACCATCATTCGATTGAGTAGACAGAGAGCCGTCGAAAAGGCCGCCGCCATGGCGGCTTGTCGTGCATCGGCATGCTGCGGCTCATTGGAGACAACCCGCGCAAGCAGCTCCGCAACACCTGAAATCAACAATTCCGAAATTTGTTGTGTATCGGGTGTATACGACCCTACCATCCAATGCGCGAGTTGATTTTTGCGAGGAAATACCGTCGCGCATTCATTGTTGGCGACGGCAAGAATGATAAGAGCAGACGATCGCTCGAGGGACGCGATACAATTGCAAAAGGCCACGACCGATTGCAAGACTTCTTCTAAAATCGCTGGTCCCATACTCGATTTTCCGGCCGCTTGTCGTGCTCGATCGAGTGCTTTACGCTTGACATCGTGTTCTCCCAGGCAAGGGGACTCACGTCGAGCACAATCACGGCGAGGGAATTGTTGTTGTTTGTTTGATGTATAGTATTATTCGTATTACTGCGTTTGGTGCGCTTGCTGTTGGGTGGATTTGGCATGTTGTATAATGAATTATTTGTTATGAGCAGTAAAGCTCGTAAATGGTATTCAGATAGAATATAAGAATGGGAGAAGAAGATGGGCATGTGAATAATAAGAAGAGAATGATGAATGATGCTTTTCGCCTCGACGCGCCTTGTTGCAACACCGGTATTCATTCTACTGTTTGGAATACCGGTCCGTCACATTTCGTGCGGCCCTTGTTTGATACGTACATACGGACAGAAGAACAGCTGCCAAATGCAAAACAGGCCATTATGAAACTGGTACGACATTATATCAGACACATATTAGCGAGATTGCTTTTCCGTCTTCGTCGGAATGGAAAATCAATCGAGCAGATGTCAAACTGTCAACTTCTCTTTTACGTTATTATCCGTCCAAGAAACAGAATTGCAATCAATCGGCTTTGTATCTTTTACAATCTGACGATCCGAACGCAACGCTTTTCTCTTTTCTATCATTACTCATTAATAAGAAAAGCAAGAGCGGCAGGGAAGGCTTCACGATTCCTCATCGTCTTGATCGAAAATCTTTGAGCGAACACTCTTATTTACACACAAACAGCAAGATGACCTGCTCGACTACAAGCTACAGCTACTCCAAATTCATTTTTTGTTTCTTATTTTCATTATTGTGCTTTATTCAAAGCACCCATGCTTTCCTTCCGCCCTGTTTGCGACAGCACGCCGAACGGTTACGCCGCTTTCAGTCACACAACGAAGCATCGGAAGATTATGCTCCTTCGGAACTGGTTCGACAGAAATTGCAAGCGCAAATGGAGGTTTTACGAAAACAAGATGAACAGAGTGCAAATATTCAACCACAGGTACGTTAATACACGGAATGAACGAGCGAACAATCAATTCATGCCTTCTCACAACTATTCACGCACACACGCCCGCCCACCTGCAACAGGACCTCGAAATTGTCTACCAAGACGATCATTTGGTCATTGTCAACAAACCGTACGGTGTATTGAGTACCTCGAAAGAATACCCTCACTTGCTCGTGCTGTTTTTTGAGGCATGTCAACCGACCGATGTGACTATGGATCAAATGATTGTGCACCGTCTCGGACGAGAAACCAGCGGACTCATCGTCTGTGCCTTAACCATGGAAGGTGTGCGAGGATTGCAAACACTCTTTCGGACACGAAAATTACGAGACAATACGAAGCGCTGGTAGCCGGTCATTTGACCGAGTCGGAAGGACTCATTCGATTGCCACTGATGCGTGATATCGATCATCCACCGTATATGCGGGTCTCGACCGAACAACAGCAACGACGATTGATTGATCTCCATCCAGATATTGTGCCACGCAAATTGTTGGAAGCACCCAAAGCCGCCATGACTCATTTTGTGGTCAAATCACGTGACTACCTGCAACCACCCGACGTGGCTCCAGTGACGCGATTGCAATTGACCAGTATCTCGGGACGAACGCATCAATTGAATGTGCATTGTGCGGCCCGGGGTATCCGATTGTGGGAGACTTTGTGTACGGATATCAAGGTGCAGCAGCGCCCTATGGTGGATTGGACGTGAAAGAACTGCCAGCCGGAGCCGCGACGGATGCGATTCAATTGCAAGTGCAAGAGCATCATCCTCATCCCAACAAACGAATGTGCGTGCATGCCTCCTTGATTCGATTCAAACATCCTGTCACCAAAGAACCTGTGGAATGTACCAGTAAGGCTCCTTTTGATTCTCAAAAACAAAGAAGCATAGAACCAGTTCATTATTAGTCTAATCGTATAGTCTGCCGAATATCGTTTACGAACACAAGTCTTCGTACGAAACAGACGAACACAAGTTTGGCTACAACACAATCTAGTAATAATAAAAAATAGAGCACAAATGAAATGAACTATATAGGAAACAGTTATTTCACAACGACTTTCGTGTCGAGGAGGCTCGGTGCAACCAAATTATGTGAGTTGCTGAATACATATATAAATACCACAGGCTATTAACAGAACAGTATCAATAGATACAGTCTTCGCCACAGACAAGAGTGCGAGACGAGTTTGATTGAGTTAGAAAGAAAGAAGGAAGAGACAATTGGGTAGGAGATTAGTTTCCTCGCATAGCACGGCACGCCACTTCGACAAGCATCGGAAGAGAAGGTCCGTTGTCGGCCCCTTCGTAGTAGTTGTGACATTCTCCCGGCGGTGGAGACACCAGTGCTAGTCCATTGCGGGCGATTTGACTAAGAGTAGGAGTGAACGGAGTCGACCAAAGCGAGTTAGAAGGAGAAATACGACGCGGCTTGTCATCCAAGTCATCTGGGATGGGCATCATGACAGCGTCATTGGCACGCTTGCGAAGTGTCGAGACGCGTGCCGGCGGTGTTACCATGACAGAAGCAAAGTCATCCTCCTGTGTTTGAGACTCGCGAAAGGAAAGTCGGGAGGGTGTCATGGACGTAGTAGGAGAAAGATCGATGCGTCTTGTCTTTATCTTCCTCACAGAAGGGTAGGGTTTGCTTGTCGGAAGAAGGCAAGCAGGGTTCTTGTTGCTCTTGAACTTGAGAATTCACTTCTTCGAGGAGGTTCGCTGTCGACAAGCGAACTATTTTCCGGCAGCTCTTTTCCATCATGGCAGCCAGCATTTCCGTGTTAATGTCGACGACAACAGATGTGATTTCATCAGTGAGGCGGTTGTCACCAGACACGAACGCTCCTTCCATAGTACCTGGAACTTCGAGTTTGATTTCGGAATGTCCCGCAGGTGTTTGAAGAGTAAGGCAACAGTCGAGAATGATATCATGTTTGACTGTGTAAGTATCCGAGTGCTCTGAAGTTCGCTGTTTCTTGGAAGGAGGATGCAAATCCTCATCCTCTTGTGAGGAACATTCGTCTTGTACACGAAACACTGTTCCAGCACCAGTGACACGGATCGATTTCTGCACTTCACGGAGCGCCACCAGCAGACGCGCCTCGGGCGACTCACATAGTGCTTGAATCTCTGCTTCCGTAGCTCCTTGCGCCACTCGATTCTTCTCTTCCGTCACAAGCGCACGCGAAAGCGATGCACTCCACACTTGAATTCTCCATTCCATAGCCTTTTGATAGGACTGTAAGATATTGCGAGCCATTGCATCTGCATTTAACAAGAGAGCATCTCTATCTTCTACTGTGAGAGGTCGTCGAAGCAAGACAGCCGGCGTAGGATTCTGTTTACTGACACGGCGACTCAGCGATCGCGAAGAGAAGCTCATGGAGCGTTCGAGTGATAAGGAAGGGCAGGTAAAGCGAAACTCATCTCTTCGCGAATAGGCGGAAGACTCGGACAAACTGTCCGTATCGATACCATCCGGAGCGGTAAACGAAATGCTCATGAGCAACGTCGCTTCTTGACGAGTACGTCCATCATCTTCTTCCGCACCAATGCCCCCCGTGCCGTAAGAGCAATTCCAAGCTCCTAAACTCTGTGCAAACTCTTGCAACGCCATTTTTCGCCCGTCATGTCTCCTTCTACTACCTCCATCGCAATGGAGTCACAGTTTGTAGATTGGATTTGCTTGTATCGCTTGAAATACACTATTCACAATGCATCAACGATTCCCAATGCTGTCTTTTTTTCGAAATTTTTGAGGCTCCTGACACGACGTACACAAGATTGTCTCTCGTCCGCTCCGCCAGCACTGGCCAGGGGAGAATTGGATCGCCGAGCGTTGAATGTGGTACATCCTTTACGTACGTTGAGTTCGTCCGAAACGAAGGATAGCGTAATTTCAGAATTCGGCGCCGGCCGCGCCTGTGAAGTCGACATAAAAGAATGCTTTTTGTGTAGTCGGATCCGACCAAAGTACACTCGGGTTATTGACTCTGGCGCAGAGAATGCATTCGGTGATGGGGTTCTTCTCTGCGGTGCGCCATGGCGCGCCCGTGGTTCGCTTTACATAGGCCTAAGTACTTGTGACTTTGCCGGCGTGTTGCACAGTTGTCATACAGTAGACGCACAGTCGACACTTGGTTCTCTCCTTCTCGAATTAGCCGTGGTCATTGGTCATTATTGATAGTTTGTGTGATTTATTTTGCCACACACTCGGTTTGCGTCACGTTTTGTAATTTTAAGTGATATACCTTATACTGATCCGTCTTGCCGTTGTTATGGACTTTTGTCTATTTACAGCATCAACGTTGGCTTATTTTCGGCCACCCATCGGCACAGAGCCAACTTGACTTACGAAAGAAGAATGTCTTGCACCGAATTTATTACCAGTAGTCTCTTTCAACGTAAAAGTCCTCTTTGTTCTTTCGTTTGGCGGCTTTTATCCCTTTCGGAATTCGCAGTCTACGTTTCCAAATAATTCTGCAGCAAAAGAGCGAGTGAAATACATTAGAAAAGGAATGCAAAGCGGAAACACGAAACGCAATTTGTGAAATTTCTTTCCTTTCGTTTCGGGCAGCTCTCTCTCTCTAGTCTGTAGAGTTATAGGCCATAGCTGGTTTTGTCAGGCTTGACTGTAGTTTTCGAAATCTGTTTTGCATTTTCTTCGTTTTCTGCGCCCCCGTCATCTTTGTATAAATACATCACTCGTGACTCATTCATTCATTCATTCATTTGCCTTTTCCGACCGTCCTTCGTGCCTACGCGCGGAACAGGCATGCATCACTTGCGTCAGTGACCCAGTGTGATTCTATTTGATTGAGCCCATAACCGATCACCGTGCGATGCCAGTCGTTTGGATGGCTAGGAAGAACCAGCGCAGTGTGTGTGTAGAAGAAGAACCTGGCCATCCATCCATCCATCAACCGGAAGGAGCGATTGCCGCACATCCAACGCTGCGGTGCGGTCCACATCATCGCTGGCTCTCTCTCGCTCGCTCGCTCAACCCATCCATCCATCAACACGCATCATCCAGCGTCAACTACAATCAAACGAACAAAACCGCTGTATTCCTCCTCTTGCAGTCAATCGTCTGAATAAATAAAGAAAAGACGTAGTGCACAAATTCATCACTTATCACTAATAGAATAATATCATGCGCTTTCATTCTCTTGTTTGTTTGTTGTTGACGGTCAACGGAGCCTCTGCTTTTGTGCCTTCTTCTTCTTCGAGACAGCAACACTCTGTGTTCTACAGCACCGTCGAAGCCGATGTCAGCAGTGTTGCTTCTTCTGTTGCTCCGACGAGTCTTTCGGCGGCGGATGTGAACGCTCGCTTGTCCAAGCAATTGGAAAAGCTGCGCGAGAAGGATGCGACTTCTGCTAAATTGAGTAAAGAGGTGAGTCAGTCAGCCTCGAGGAGTCAAAGACCTCTAGCTCTGTTGTTCTGTTCGTAATTCAGCTGTTCTCACTCTTTCTATTCATTCATTCATTCTTCGTTATTAAATTTGTATCACCCTTCAACAGGACATTCAAGTTGTATTTGAAGACGATCACGTGATTGTTGTCAACAAGCCCTCCGGAGTTCTGTCTGTATCCGCCGATCACCCCAGTTTGGCACAAGCCGTCTTTGATCACTTTGGCTCTTCCTCGACCGCGCCGACAAGATGGTCGTACACCGACTTGGCTTTGATACATCCGGATTGGTCGTCTTGGGAAAGACGGCAGAAGCCGTCCGGGGCATGAACTCGGTCTTTCGCGCGCGCAAGATTGAACGAACATACGAAGCTCTCGTCTGCGGACACATGGAACAAGCCAGTGGAATTATTCATTTGCCTCTTATGCGGGATTATGAGTTCCCTCCCTTTATGCGAGTCTCCACCGAAGCGCATCAACAAGCACTGCTCAGTCTCGATGGAAGTGATGTTAGCAAAAGTTGCTGCAACTGCCCAAGGACAGTTTGACAAAGTACCAAGTCATCCACAAGGAAGAACTCGACGGACAACCCGTCACGCGTGTACTCTTGCACAGTATTTCCGGAAGAACTCATCAGTTGAATGTTCATTTGGCTGCCTTGGGACACCCCATTGTGGGGATGCCACATACGGAAAGGGAGGCAGCGCTGCTCCCAATGGAGGTTTGACGGCTGCCGAACAAGACCAGATGCTTCCCAACCAGAGCCGGGCCAGTGAGGCGGTGCAGTCGGCTCTGGCAGCCAAGAAAACATGCGTACACGCCAAGTCACTCAAGTTCCGACACCCGGTCACGAAAGAAGAGGTTTCGTTGAGTGCCAATGCTCCTTTTAGTCTCGAATTGTGCAATGAGGAGAAATTAAAAAAAACAATTTATTTATTTATTTGTTGTATAGTATCGTTTGAAAGCCTTGTCGCAAGAGTGCTTCATTCAAATGCTTTCCAATGACTACGAGTTGACAGACCTTGTCGGCATCGGAAGCAAAGATAGCTGTCTGCGCGGGTTGCACTTGCCACGTATCGTAGACGGCTTGTACAATATACTGTTGTGGTTGACCAGGCAATGCCGCAATTCCTTTGAGCCGCAAAATGGACATTGCGTGGGGTGTCGTTGAAGTGATGATCTTAGTACTACTAGCAAGCAAACCATCCTGATCGGGCCACAGCAATTCGGCCAACCATCGATTCAATACCTCGAGGGATTGTATACATCCCTCATGATACAATGTAATGGTAGAAATGGCATCGGTATGTATATGAGTAGCAGCAGAGCATTGTTGACAGTCCGTACTTGCACTCGCGTGATCATGGTTGTGACCATGATGGGAATGTGAAGCTTCTTCGGAATCATTATTCCGCTCAGAGTCCCACTTTTGATTACTAACATCAAATAGATGAGCATCCAAGATCCACTGCAAATCCGGAACGCGACTGTACGTGGTCGTTTGTATATTTGCCAAGGGATTCAAGTGTCGAATGCGCTCTGTGACCTTCAAAAGCGTCTCACTGGATACTAAATCCGTCTTGTTGAGAAGAATGCGATCGGCATAGGCAATTTGTTGCGCAGCTTCTAGAGTGGTATCGAGTTGTTGTTGAATATACTTGGCATCCACGAGCGTCACAATCCCATCCAACCGCAATTGCGATTCCAACGCCTCATCCAACCAAAACGTGGTCGCCAATGGTCCCGGATTGGCCATGCCCGAACATTCCAAGAGTATATAATCCAAGTCGGGTCGTTTTTCGATCAAGGCTTCGAGGGTTTGCACCAACTTGTCCTTGACGGTACAACACACACAGCCATTGGGCAATTCAATCATGTCGAGTAAATTGTTTGCGATATTATTGTTATTGTCGTCTTTTAACAAATCGAGTCCATCTTGTGCAATGAGCGATTCAATGGAAAGACTCTTTTCGTTGTTACTGTTACTATTAGTATCAGCGCCTCCGCCATATTCATTTTCAATGACGGCAATGCGTTTTCCGTGACGCGGGGATCGCAAAATGTATTGAATCAAAGTCGTTTTTCCGGCTCCCAAAAATCCCGAAAGAATCGTCAGTGGGCACGGTTCTTTGCGGGAGGCAGTTCGTTCGTTTGATGTAGTAATTGTTGAGGGAAAACTTGAGGCGGCTCAACGTTTAGAGAAAGATCAACGAGTGTAGGAGGAATGTCGTCCTCCTCGTTGTCGTTGTCAAAGTTGATATTCATGATATTGTTCGAGTCGTCTTCGAGTCAGTCGTCTTGGTGATCTGCGTTACTATTTGCGTTGCGTTGCGTTGCTGCTCTTCATTCATTCATTCTTTCTTTGAATGAATGAAACAGCAATTACGTCAACAGCGGCGTTTCGTTTCGATGCAACCAAAAAAACGGTTTTGTGTTTTGTTTGCGCGAAGAGAGCAAAGTCGGATCGGTACCCACAACAACAGTACAAGCACAGTGTACCGAGCGGACGCCAAATTTGGGGACTTTTGCCAAAAAAATCAGAAGAAAATCTTGGCGCACCGATCCTTTTCTGCCGATTGGAAGCACAAAAGTCATCCAGATTTTATTTTAAAAACCAATTTATAGAAGAACGAGAAGAATGATCCGTTTCCATCCACTATCATAACAACAATACAGACATCATGTACAAACAACAAATGCAATCACAACGCAGATACTATCATTCATATTACTCGCATCGTCGATTGTACGGCTGGTTCCTATCCTCGCCAGTGTCATGATCTTGACAGGTCTGCAATGGCGAGCGCATCAATTCTTGTTGACACGACAAATCATGGAGCAGCAGTCGCCTTTACTGGAATCGAGACTCGGGAATAGTCATGTTCCGTATATACAACAACCGCAACATCATCACTTGATATTGGCGTCAAACGAAGCACTCCTTTCTTCCTCCTCCTCCTTGATGAGGATGATTGGACCCAATTTCATGCCAGATCCAATGACCGAGTATCATCCCGTGTATATGCATTCGATTGAATATGCTGCGTCTTGTTTGCAATCACTGATACTTGCGAATAATAATAATAAACAAGAAGCCGATGACGAAAGAATAGAGTACGGTAGGATTTCGGTAATCATAGTCGACTCGACAACTACAACAAACAAAAAACGATGAAACAAATAATGACATCTAAATCTGTTACTGCAACGCTTGCGGCGACGGTATCCTGCATCACAATTGTATGTACATCGAATACAAGCAGACAACTCGACAACCATTGTCGAGTTGAATGATCTTGACGTACACTCGGTTGACACAACAATAATAGAAGGAACTTGGGAGTCGGGGATGCGTGTTTTGGTTTCAAAAACAGAATCGTGATTTGCCTTCGTGGATTGACTTCAATCCGCGCGCACTACAACCTCTTGTCCATCGGCGAGCACTTTCGCACTGGTTTCCGCGACGACTCGGGCAATTATTTGCATCGAGTGATCACACGGATCGTTCCGATTCGTCGTCGACTGCTGCTTTTGAATACTACTATTTCTACGACAATCCCACCAACATCATAACCATCCACAATCCATTTGATACCGAGCGCATATTGTGTTTGACCTACCAGGTTGGACCCAGCGAAGCACTGACTCGGATTCGTCTCGATGGTAAACCGGCGGTAATCATTGAACCGTATCGTGAGCTCACTGTCTATAATAATTCTACTAATAAGAGTAGTTCGAACTGGGAAACAAGTCCAGTGGGAAAGGTCGGCCCACATCAAGTGATACAACTGCAATGGGAGCATCTTTATTCACCGTTGGGTGATGACGACAATGGGAATACGTTTCGATTAATCGGAGTGGGTTTTGGTGTCAACTAACACCGTATGTCAACATATGAGTGAATCATTGATTGGAATGAGCGTCTTAGGAACGACAAAGCAAGGATCATAGCTTTCGGTCTAGTAACAATCGATCTTGAAGATACAGTGCATGCCCTAGCTCTTTATGATATAGTCTATCACCATGAACCTAAAGTGTTTTGCTTAGACTATCCCGATTTCAACGCAAACTTAATAGACAGCAGCCATAGCAAGCCCCATTTCATCGCCTTCGAAAGATTGGATCTTTCACGATCGATCTTCTCGCAATAGTCTCGACCATGACGGTTGTCTTGTATGAAAATCAACACACATTTGGAAAACACAATATTTTCAAAACCTCACTGGTGTGATAGATCTTCTATTCTGTACGGATTGAAAGTCTATGTTTGTTTCATGTGTAATTGCGATTACTCCTAGCAAATCTATGCGGTAAAATAACACACATCGAAAATCTATGCACGCTTATTATTAATAGTTGCATGTACAAAAACCTGTTCGGGGAAAACGAACGCATCGAAAATCCATGCGCTAGATAATAACACGGAGAGAATTTGCCAAGCAAAACCGAACGCATCGAAATTCTATGCGCGAGAATAACAAAGAATACGTCTCTGCGTCGCTCGTCTCTCATTTTTTGTTCGATTTTCGTTATTTGCGAAGTTATAAGTCTTATTGTTGACATTCATTCTATTCATCCTAAAAGATTAGTATAGACTACTCACCTGGTTCCTCTTGTTGTCTCGCATTCTGAATAACGTACGAATAATTAGACTAGTCTATGAAAGCATTAAATACCATCGAAGCGTCTCGAGGCGCATTGTTGCTGCTGCTCGTGCTTTTCCTTCACTCGGCGCTTTCCTTTCAAACGGTGCGAAAGCGGCCGACGCCCTTACAACCAGCAGCAGCAGAACGGCCATTCTACACAACACACCCACGACCGATCACGACTTTATGAATTTGGCTGTTGAATACGCCCAACGAGGACTAGGTCATACCTTTCCCAATCCAGCCGTTGGTTGTGTGCTAGTCAATTCCATCACCAACGAAATCGTCGGTCGAGGATTTCATCCTCGTGCCGGATATCCACACGCGGAAGCTTTTGCTTTGTTACAAGCGACAGGACATGTAGAAGATGGGGTTGCAGCAGCACAAATTGTTCTAGATCATTACGCAAATAACAACGTTTCTCAACAACACCGTTCCGACGAATTCAAACGCATCCAACAACTCTCGGAACAATATCGCAAGGACGCCAAATCCGTTGTACAAGCATCCTTGTCCAGTGAAACATGCTCCGTGACTGCCTATGTCACACTCGAACCCTGTTGTCATACAGGAAAGACACCTCCGTGTGCGTTTTCTCTCGTGTACGCTGGGGTGCAACGCGTGGTCGTCGGATTCCGCGATCCGAATCCTCGCGTCGCGGGCGGTGGCATTGACGTTTTGCAAACGCATGGTATCGAAGTCGAATTGGTCGAACATCCGCCCTGCGCCGACTTGGTCACGGCCTTTTGTCGCCGTATCACGCCACGGCCGGACGAATGGCCTGTTGACACGTACAATGAACAAATGACAGGTGCGATGCGATCGGCGTTGCGATCCGTTGCCGGCCGACAAAGGCAGCGGGGACCTTGCCCGAAGTCAGTTGGGCCAAGGACATGAAGATGGATGTAGAGCAGTTGTTGCAGCAGCAAGACGACGATCTTGATAACCTCATTACATTATACAAATCAGTTCCTGTCAAACCCGAATGGATGGATCATTTGGATCAATTGTTGTGGGATCATGAACTCGTACTCGTGCGACTCAACAATGTTGTCGGTAAGAAAAAAGACGCCAAAGTAGTGGGAGAAGTCATTGCGGCGCAACTGCAAGCACATGTAGCACAAACCGTTGGGCACACTTGTATGCTCTATCGACCGGCCGTGCCTCCCGTCATGAATTTGGAGCATTTGGTGAGCGAGGCGGCGACGGCGTCGAGCACCAGTAGTAAGATAGAGCAATAGTGTAATATGACACGGAAAACCAAATACTGCAGTAGGATAACATTTACATCATTCCAATAAAAAAAAAGAATCGTGCGTCACTTTTGTCACAGTCATACTCAGACTAATACTCGAGTAAGAGCGCCATCATACATTCTTCGACATGTCGTTCACACGTCTTTTCCAATTCTTCTAACAAAGCCGTCGCTTCTGCATTGGAAATCGGTTCCGCTTGTACCTCCCGAAGAACTCAAGAGTGTCAATCGCCACGCATGCGTCTGATCCGCATTCCAGCGCACCCCTGTCCGACTCGCATATCATCGACATACAAGAAATGATCGATCGATTCATCCGTCTTTTCCAATTGGCCCTTGCCATTCCGTTTACTGGTAATAAACATGCCTTCAAACAACTGTCCCGACTTGTAATAATACCGCCCAATGCCTTGCATGTGATTTCGTTCCCACGGCCCCGAATACGTATCCCCATTGGCATAGTAAAACTGCCCGTGCCCCTGTCGTTTTCCTTCTCTGTAATGACCCACATAGACATCACCATTGGGATACCGCCGACTGCCTTCTCCGTGCATTTGATTGTCTTTCCAGTCTCCGACGTATTCGCCATTGTCGGGTTTCTCACAATCCGTCGAAGCAAAGACAAGTATTCCGTGGCCATGTCTTTGATCTTGTTGAAAGGCGCCCTTGTAGACATCGCCATTGGCCCAAGTAATGGTACCGTTGCCGTGTCGTTCGCCCTTGGCGTTGTAGTCGCCGTGATAAATGGCCAGTGTGGACGACGAGGAAGATGAAGAAGAGGAATGATTGGAAGAAGAAGAAGAAGAAGAAGACGAATTGACCGGAATCATGACTCCAGATTCCTCGTGCGGTACGTAAGCGGCTCCAGCGACAGTTGCGCGTTCAAACGGAGTCTTTCGGAACGAATGTTGCTTCTTTTTGGCGTTATTCTTCTTATTATTATTATTATTGCTGAGTAGCATTTCGCGTTTGCTTTGTGTTTTGAGTTGCGAGAGCTCTGTGGAAGTTGTTGCGTTGACTTACTACTAGTATTCTCTTCAGATGATGATTCAAGGATTCACCATTATTTCGCATTTCAAACACTTTCCGTGATACACTAAATCGGGAATTGTCAGAGGATTCTTGCTCAATTCACGTTCTTTCTTACTACTATAATAATAAAGCAGAACAACAGCCGCTCTCGACTTCAAAGCCGTACAATTGTTGCCCGCAAGATTGACATTGTCCGTGTTGCAAGCGATGTTCAGCTACGTTGATTGTGATTGTTTGATTTATTAATACATCGCTTTGAGCAATTGCGTGTTGTTGTTGTGTCATTACTGAAGGTTCTATCTATTAACTTCGAAAGCAGTGCTTGCTATTGTTGTTGATAATCAACAGCAACAAATAGCGCAGAGGCCTTTGAACTTTGCTTGGTTATTGCTGGCTTTTGCCAGATCAAGGCAGAAGGGCTAAAGAACCGTTTGGTTGGTTTCATCACGTTCTCGGCCTTTTTTCTTTCTCCGCCTTCCCGACCGCCCAGCCTATGTACACTTCAACTCACACTTCTAGCTAGATTCGTCATTACGGTGGGGCTTGTGGCTGTGGGCAACAGTGGAAGGCGATGCACTCGAAGCGGAGTTATTTTCCAATTCACTTCGCCCAAAGCCCCAAACCCACTCTCCTTTAATGACTACGCCAAATGCCAAATGAGTAGTTTTACCAATAAGATTGGTCACATTTACTCAGAGTTAATTCGTGCATGGCGAAATTGGAATAAGGAAGGAAGTGGAAGCGTTTTTTGTTCAGAGTAAAGAGTCATGAGTCATGAGCTAAGGACTGTCGCAAATGGAGACATAAATCAAATTGTACTGTTTGATATGTGACACTTCGGACCTTTTATCACTTGATCCCTTTTGGACGTCGTCCTCCATCACAAACTCTAAGGATCTGCAAGCACCCACATTTACGTAAATCTAGCATAAATAGTTTGCTCTATGAATTATTAATAGTTTATAATGATGTGCTCGTGATGATAAACTTTGTTGTCAGTGTGCTTTCTACTAAGTAGCAGTCAACCCTCGACTGTGCAAAAGGTCTTCTCGATGCGAATTGCAAGCCGTTTCGATTTCGTATACGAGACTCACTGCTTCGGGGATGGTCAAACGTTGTCGTTCCAATGGTGCAGAACCAATCTGTCGGACAGCACCGTCGGCGCGTGGAATCAATCGCCAAGCGTGCGTTCGTTTCGCATCAAATCGAACACCCTGTCCGACGCGTTCATCGTTAACGTATTGAAAGATATCCAGACTACCCGAACTCCCTTGTGTTTTGCCTTTACCGTTGCGTTTGTTGAACAAGAACATGCCCTCAAAACGTGTTCCAGACGCAAAATAGTAATGACCGAGACCGTGCATTTGATTGTTCTTCCATGTACCCGAATACATGTCGCCGTTGCTAAAGTAAAATCGTCCTTCGCCTTCGCGCTTGCCTTGATCAAAGGTTCCCGAATAGATATCTCCGTTGGGGTATCGACGCGTTCCACATCCGTGCATCTTGTCGTCCCTCCATTCTCCGACGTATTCGCCGCCGTCTTGATTCACTCCGCTAAATTCGATTGTCCCTGGGCCGCAGCGTTTGTCATTGACAAACGTCCCTTTAAACACATCACCGTTGCTCCATCGCATGACACCTTCACCGTGTTTTTCGCCTCGACTGTTGTAATTGCCTTCATAGACCGCAGTTCTGGTAGTAGTAGTCGAATAAACGGAAGGCACCGAATCGGGTGATCCGGTGCGCGATTCGTTACTTCGGGTGGCTCTTCGTGAGAATAGAGATTCACGGCCCGTGTTGGATTCATTAGTTCGAGGAATCGGATCGAGTGAATTGCCCCAGGCGGTAGTAGAAGTAGTAGTCGTAGTCGTAACAGCACCCGGAGAACCATGATCGCTCCAACCACCCAGCGAATCCATCGTCTGAAACGTTTTGGACGATTCCGTCGGCTCCAGAAGAGTACAACGGCAACACTGTCCCCGCTCCACGAGACTCGGAATGGTCAAAGGAATCTTTCGCAGCTTTCGATTCTTGACCCCGAAACAACAACACAGAATGCCAGTTTTCTTGAATGTGTAGAGCTGCTGTCCGCATGTGGGGCATTGACCATTCGTCAGACGCTCTAGAGTTACTGATTTGGCATGATCGCTGGGAGGATCTTTCTGCATCCTTGCTTTATTGATGATTCAACATGGACAACTCCAATGCGAGAGATGTAATTGTAATGCTGTAAGGATGATGCCTCTAGCAATTATTTATTCTTTCTCAAAGAGAGAGCTGGCTTCACGAAAGAATAACAAATCAATCAACCGCAGTCTCTTCCAAACGGACGATGAAAGATGAAATCGAGAGAGACCCACTTTTGAAGATTTGATTCGGCCATTCGCGCATGCAACCATAAGCTCTGTCGGGTATCGGATTGTTTCTCCTCTCTCCGGTTTCTTCTTCCCTACTTGTGAGCAGTGCGGGGCTGAGTTCTCCGCGCCAAGCGAATATGATTTGGTACGAAAGACATCCAGTACCGAAATGATGCAAAAAATGGTGTTCCTTCATTCTTCTTTGTGCTTTGTGTTCTTGATCACGATCCTGTCAGTAGTCAGTACTTATTGCGAATTGCGATCAATCCATAAGTGTACTCATGCAGTGTGCAAATGTGCAAATCGACGATTGCTCATATCTGGTAATACCGTACCAGTATTCTCAGTCACATGATACCTTTATTCCACAGCAATCGGGATTCGGCATGGTAAAAATACGAACTGCGAAAAGATTTTGATAAGGTTGTCTAGTCCTAGTCTAGCTCCCACCAAACTAACTGACTACTAGCTAGGGTGCGTAATCGGAAATGACCTAGCTAGGTTCAAGAATACGATTTCAATCTTTATGTCTATATAGGAACTATGCAGTAGTTTGGTTGCAGTTTCGCTAGCGCGCTGCAGCGTAACTCTTTTCCGGGGTAATATCGCCCGCTCCGCCTGTCAATGATTCGACAGGCTCCAAGGTCACGAGAATGGCTCCATCCGGGACCGTCTTACTATCCGACGACCAGACTTGCAAGACTGTTCCGTCAAATGGTGCCACCAAGGCGTGTTCCATCTTCATGGCCTCCATGACGACAAGAGTCTGTCCTTTCTTCACAAGTTGACCAACTTGGCATTCGACGGTTCGCAAAGTACCTGGCATGGGGCTTTTGATTTGTCCAGAATGCAATGCACTGGCTTCGGCATCCTTACTTCGATGCAAATAGGGATGCGGAACTTTGAATTCCCAAAGAAAGTCGGTGGGATGGTCTTTGGGCCACAGACAAACATGAATCGTGTCGTGTGTGGGCATGGAAAGAACGGCGGTTACGGTCCAGTGAATCGTATCATTGATTACGAAATACAATTCATTTTCATTCGTATCGTTGGAGCTCGAGACACGGATGTGATACGACGTTCCATCTTCAAACGACATGCGGAACGAACCATCATGTGCACAAGAACACGAGATGGAAGTGTTTTGAATCCAGGGTAGCTTTCGCACGGATAGTTGACTTCCCAGTCGCCAAGAGCCCGAACGATTGGACCACGGTTGAATCGAAATACTACTTTCACTCTTGCCAAGTCGTTGTTCCATCCATAGCTGAATGACAGAAGCGCCGAGAGCTTGCGATAATGCCGTGGGATTTGCCAGTTTTCGGCTAGTTCGTCTTGTAACGGATGATCCGTCAAAATCCTGTATGAACGTGGGCAGCGCTGGTCGCAAATACAGGATGCGTCGCGCATTTCAACAAAAACTCTAGATTGGTCGGCACGCCCGCAACATGGTACTGTCGCAAACTGTGAACGAGTTTCTTCAATGCCTGGTCGCGGTCTGGACCGTGTACAATCACTTTGGATATCATTGGATCATAATAAACACTCACGTGAGGATGATTCGGGATATGATCGACTCGGCTTTCGTCTTGAGGAATTTGACAGTACCACATATCGCCAGCCGCTGGAAGAAACTGCTGCGCTGGATTCTCTGCATACACGCGCGCTTCAAACGCATGCCCATTGCAAGTCACATCCTCTTGTGAAAACGGCAGCCGCTCGCCTGCTGCCACTCGCAGCTGCTGTTCGACCAAATCCAAACCAGTAATCATCTCCGTTACAGGATGCTCGACTTGCAATCGAGTGTTCATTTCACAGAAATAAAACGATTTCAAATCCGAATCCAACAAGAATTCAATTGTTCCTGCATTGACGTATTGTACCGCTTCGGCAGCCTGCACGGCTGCGTGCCACAAGTCTTGGCGTATTTCATCGGAAAGATAACTCGCCGGTGCTTCTTCAATAATCTTTTGATGTCGTCTCTGCAAAGAACAATCGCGTTCGGCAAGCGCCAAAGTGTTGCCGTGCGTGTCGGCCAAAATTTGAACTTCGACATGCTTGGGTTGCTCCAAGTATTTCTCGAGCAAGACAATATCATTCCCGAACGAAGCAGCGGCTTCTCGTTGACACGCTTGCAAGGACGACAAGAACTCGCTTTCGTGTCGAACAATGCGCATTCCTTGCCTCCTCCGCCCATGACTGCTTTGATCAATACAGGAAAACCAATTTCTCTGGCTTGCTGCAATAAGTGCTCATAGGACTGATGGTCATCATTGTGATAGGACGGCGTGACAGGGACACCTCGGTCGAGCATGATTTGTTTCGCGACACTCTTCGAGGCCATTAAATTCATACTGTGAGGCGAAGGTCCGATCCAAGTCAAGCCTGCGTCGATAACGGACTGCGCGAATGTAGTCGATTCACTCAAAAGCCATAACCGGGATGGATAGCTTGTATATTGTGCTTTAAACACAACTCAATGTACGTATCACCTAGCAAATAGGATTCGCTCGACTGCGGACCTGTTCCTATCGGATGCGTGTAGTTGGCTCCTTGTACCGGAGGATCGACACAGGAATGAACGGTATGCGACCCAATGTCCCATTTTTTCAAAGTCTTGACAATGCGATGAGCAATCTCGCCGCGATTTGCAATCAAGACGGAAGAAATGTCGGGGCGTTGTCGATTCGGTAGTGTCGAGAGGGCACGACGCGTGGCTAATGCTTTGAAAGGACGGCAGTTCCCACCGCGAATCATCCTTATTCAAATGATAGTAAAAAGAAAAAATAATTGATAAGCAATGTAAACGTTTTATCTATGAGAGCATTGCAAAATGAAAATGCTGTCAAAGAACAAACAAAAAAAAAAAAAGGATCTGCGATGCGAGAATTCTTCTTTCGTGACGTGTGATGTCACCTTCAAAAGTCTCACCGTGTTTTACATAGGAGCGGGTGATGACGCCATCATTCATGACTCAGGATCCTTGAATGCATGCTATTCGTCGTATCCTTAGCCCTTATGGAGTTGACCTCCACCGGACATGTCACGTGCACTGGCACTGGCACAGTGTAAAATTTCTTCTTTCGTCATGTCACGTGTCACGTGTAGGGTTCTGAACGGGTCCGGCATATTCACCCGTCCGCCGGAAGGGGGCCGCGGGCTCCGAGGACCCGTCCGGCCCCGTCCGGCGGACGGGTCCACACTTTGGAAACCTCTACGAGCAGACCTTTACGACCAGCCCAAAATCAGACCCTTGCATCTGAATCGCAGTTTCATAAACACAACTGAACCATGCTTTAAGTCGCTGAGTTTACATGCAATTGGCTCTCTCCAAGAACCAGTAGAGCTAATATATTGCGTGTCTATGCTTGGGGTATGTGGTACGTGCGGATGTGTTTATTTTCTTTGTATTGTCGAAACTCACGGCGTAATCGTTTTCTGCAGGGTGGCTGGATGCAAAACACAACCGCAAAATTGACACTTGTACCTCGGGGCTATCTTCTTCTGTCGGTGTTGACAAGCTGGATTTTTGCACTCGGAACCATCTAAATGTAAAGACATTTTATATCTAAACCTCGATAGACCAAATCAGCAACGAACTGCAACTACAACCGAACACTTGCCGATCAAATGCTTCAATCTTCAATGGAAACTTCTCAGATTTGCTTTTGAAAACTTGAAAACCAAACTGCCAACTGGTGTCAGAGCGTCAGAGCAAGACGTACCTAATAGGTTATGAGTACCCGTCCAAACCCGTCCGGGGTAAACTGACCCGGCCGCGGAAGGGTGGCCACCGTCCGGCAGGGTGGCCACCGCGGACGGGTAAAACCCGTTCAGAACCCTAGTCACGTGTCTCACGTTAATGAAGAATGAAGACGAGCCGAATTCACTTTCCTTGGATTTTGATAGCCGCAAGACACAAGAAGGAGAAATACAGTAATAGAAGACTGCCGAACGCCGAACGCCGAACTCCGATTACCGGTACTCTGGTACTCTCGACTTCCGTACTTACGCCATCAAGAAACGCGATCCCAACGATCAACCGCGAAGCGCCTTTTCATAGCAATTAGTACAGAACGAAAGATGCTAGTGGTTCGTGCAGTGAAATTACTTAATGAGCGTCATTCGTTTGGGGAAACCTTTAGTCATGAAAAATGACTCTTACAGTACCGAATACAGGCCGTTCACCATTTTCACTGATTATACTCCCATCAAAACGATTTCCGAATTTTTCCACCTACTCGCATTCGCAAAAAAAGAAGAAGAAAAGCTCACAATATTTTACTCGAGACATAAAACACGACGCTCAACATGAAGTTCCTTCTCATCACATTGCTTTCGACTCTTGCTACTGTCACTGGACAACTCATGGATGCGCCATTGGATGAAACACTTGTTACTCCGTTGGAAGCCGCGCCGGAGATGGTTGTCATCTACGTCAGTGAACAAGCCACTGACACCGCCTGCACTGAACATGAACTGATGTACATTGACAGCAAGATGATTCCTGACATTGACATGACACTTCTGGCGAACAACTTTGAAACGCCTGAGTGGGAGTTCGGCATTGACCCTTCAGTGCGCAAGCTGAACGGCGGTGCGACCTGTGACTGGTGCCGAACCGTGTATCCACGAAACCTCTGCAACTCCATCTACAACTGTGGCTTCCGTCGTAACCTTCGCAAATCGCAAGACGCTTCTAGACAGTTGAACAATGTAGAGCTATCGATGGATATCTTGCAGGGCTGCCGCGATAATCTCAAGGCACTTTCCAAGAGCCGATACCTGAGCCCGTCGTGCAAAGTGGCGCTTTCAACTGCGCTCTGCCAAGTTCAATTTGTTTAAGCAAGTTTCGTGGTATCACTTCTGCATCGTTCAGAATCATGATTTGGCCGCGACTTGTTCATTACACAATGAGATCATAAATACTGCATAGACGACCCTCGTTGTCACCTTATTAGTTTCGCTATAGTATGCACTTTAGTCGAGATATTGCTCTATGCTCTAGTCCCATCCGTGTGCAGTGAACACGATTTGTGGCGTATGACTCTATTTCCCGTGGCTCCGAGTTGTTGCTGACATCAAGCAAATCAGCTTTAAGTTTCTACTCCTGTTGGAGGTTGGAGCGGCTATTGTCAACGGTTGACTTAGGTCCGTGGAGACACCGACGGCCGCTCTGTCGTTGGCTTCTTTTTGTAACCAGTACCCTCATAGCAATACGCAATACGACCAATTACGCTCCAGCAAAACGAGAGATCGTTGTAGAAGAAGTAATCTCGCCAACGGGTGGCACGTGCTGCGGGTGGGTATTAAGCCTTCCTACGGTCAGGCTCTCTAGCTCTCGAAAGAGATCCTATTTCCTAAGATTCATAGATAGACGACAAAATGGAGGAAGAAGTGAGGAAGGACATGCAAGTCTTGGACCATGGACCATCTGACAATCATTCCTCACGTTCGCAACTGCTCTCTCTATAGTGAATTGAAAGCAAGACCCTTTACGTCGCACCGGTCATTAAGAGTCCAAAACGAATTTCCAAATTTGTACAGTATACAGTAGACTACCGGTACCGGGTAAGTCGATCCTCGCACGTTGCACGTTTGGGTTCCCTACCAGTACTTCTTTCGCGCGGAAAAGTGAAAAGGTCGCAAAATCGCTTTTACATTTTCTTTTCCGGGCGGTCGGTGGACTTTGGGAGATCAAAGAATGGATAGGAACGAAGCTCGTATTGTTTCATATCACATCATCTTATAGACCTTCCTTACACCTCCGAAATTTGCGATATTTGTTGACGGCACAAAGCTTTGGCAAAAAAGCCCTTTTATCTCCAACAAAATAAGGACGCGCAACGAAAAGTGAAAATGAAACCAGCCAGCATGAGGTTCCTTCCTGTAGCTTTCCTTTCGACTGTCGCTTCTGTCAATGCGCAACTCATGACGATGGAGGCCCCAGAAATGGTCGTCTACTATGTCAATCAGAAAGTCACTACGACCGCCTGCACCATCCAGGAACTGAAATACATTGACAGCAAGATGATCCCCGACATGGACATGACTCTTTTGGCGAATTACTACGAAACACCTGAATGGGAAGTCACCTCCGATCCGGCAGTACGCAAGCTTGCCGCTACACCGAACTGTGATTTTGCAGAACTCTTTACCCTCGAAACCTCTGCAACGCCATGTACAACTGCAGAATGCGTCGCCAGCTTCGCAAATTGAGAGATTCAACAAGAACGCTAAACAACGATGCCCTGCCTACAGGTCTCCTGCAAGATTGCCGAGACAACATCATGGCACTCTCGAGAAGCCGATACCTTCGATTCGCTTGCCGAACCGCCATTGGGGCTTCTACTTGTCACTTCGAGTTTGTTTAATGATTAAGCTTAAAAAGGGATTCACCAACCTATACAGGTCTTACTTCGGCACTTCTTAATTGCTGCTGAAGCAATACCATGTCTCCTTCTTTTGAAGTAACCCTCAGCGTACGTGCAGAACCGCGATAGAACTCGGCGATCTGCAATACTCGTCTTGTCTAGTGAATAATGAGATGATTGCTTTGAACCAATCGAGGTGGCTCTTCGTCGTCGTTTGACGCTCACGGTCTATGATTAATGGGCCCGCCTATACGCATTTCATACTTGAATTCTTTAGTTTTAGTTTATTTCGATAGTTATTTCTTCTTCGGAAAGCGAGAGACAATGCATTGTCTCTTATTAAATCCCTTTCTCGTCGATTAACTAGCCTATAATTAGAATCCTGCGGGTACTGTAGCAGAGAAGAAAATAAAATAAAACATCATGGCATGCGGCCAACACTCGATACTGGTGCCTGAAGTCAATTTTTGCATGTTGCCACCGTGAACTGTCTTGTACTAAGCTGGAATCTTGATTCTCTAAAGCGCCTCTCTAGAGACTCTAGAGAGACCAGTTTCTTTTTGAACCGCACACGGTAAAGCGAAACGCATAGCACGAAAAACTAACAACAAAGTTTATCTGTATCTTCGAGAAAACGTGAGTGGTCAGTGTGGTAGTGTGGTGTGTGGTTGTTGATTGAAAACGCTAAAATCACAGATTACAGATTACCGTACTGTAAAGTTCAGGGTTCAGGGATTAAAACGACTTGGGGCTTCGGGCTTTGGCCTTGGGCCTTGGGCCAGCAGCCAGCTGTACCTTTTCTTGCTTGGGCCTCGGGCATCCGGAATCCGGAGTATTTTGTGAGGAACTCGCTTCGCGGTACCGTACTGGTACTGTAAATATTCTCTCCTCGCCTCGTTCTTTACAGTTAATCGTAGAGTGAAAGTCCGGCGCCCGTTTCCCACTCGGGAGGATTTCTGCGTGCTGCGCCGTCTTGATGTCTTGATCTATTTTTTCCGTTTCTGGTTCCGGTTCCGGTCATCCATCACAAAACGCCATGATGTGATATCGGACTCAAGTCTTAAGGTTGGTAGTATAGACAAAAGATGCTCGTGTAGATAAGTCATTGAAGTTTTCGACTGCTCTACTGTTCGATATCAGTTTAATCAGAATTGTGTGGTCGTTGTTTTTGTTGTTTCATGTTTCGTCGGCCAAACCTGTATAAGTCGGTTTTACGTTTTGACTTTTTGACGTGGCGTTTTTGACTCGTTTGCTTCCTCTCCCACAAATAAAGCGGAACGAAACCTAAACGAAAATTACTTGGAAGCAGCTCAACATGAAGTTATTCCTTATCACTTTCATTGCAACTCTGGCAACAGTCACCCGACAGCTGGATGGATCGGCCATCGCACCGATGGCGACCCCGCAAATGGTTGTCTACTTTGTCAACGAACAAGCCGCATCGACGGCCTGCTCCGATCAAGAACTGATGTACATTGACAGCAAAATGGTCCCTGACATTGACATGACACTTCTGGCGAACAACTATCAGACGCCTGAGTGGCAAGTCACTGAGAACGCGGCGGTACGCAAGCTGGTCGAAATGGACAGTTCCATTGATGCTGCTACTGCGAGTACTACTACCAGGTCTTCCAACTGCGACTTTGCCGACGTTTTACCCCAGAAACCTTTGCAATTCCATGTACAATTGCAACTTTCGTCGCCAGCTTCGCAAAGGTCAGGCTGAAGAAGAAAGAGACTTGTCGTCTTATGCTGGTCTTACGGTGGACCTTCTCGATGCTTGTCTGACCAATTTGAAGGAACTTTCCTCCGGTAAATTCCTCAGTCGCACTTGCCGGAACGCGATCAAACCGGCAACTTGTCGTGTTCAGTATATCTAATAATGATTTCGGATGAAATGATGGACTTCCAGTCGAGTCGAAATGAGATGACTGCGTCGGTGGCTTTGGACGCTCGCTCTTTATAATTTACGTGCAGGCATAATGTAGCATTTCATAGATGATCTAACAGTTTTCTTCACTGCTTAATTAATCATGTAGAAGTCATAGACTACAATTATTCTGGTCGCCATTCTTCAGTTTTTGCTTTCTTGATTGAGAGGGTTAGGGTTTTTTTGTGATGATCTCCGAAAAAGGCGGTCCATCTCCGACCGCGCGCGACGATCGCGCGACCCGCGACACTTTCCCAAAAGGAATTCGGAGAGGAGAGACATCAAGTTTTGATTTTGTTCTTTCTGGAAGAAGAAATCATTTCTTTGGGCGTTCGCATAATAATAAAACAATCGACAGCACATTGTTTTGCAGAAAGCAAAGGAATTGAAATTGAACTCTTTATTGCATTGCATTTGCCGGTTTCAATTAAATAAGGAATGGCTTCTCCTACGTCTGTTGTCGTTGTTGCAGAAGACAATGGCCATGCGAAAGTCACCCTCTTGTCATTGAACTGGCCTGTGATGCCCGCCTCTCTCAAGCACAGCGAACATGCAATCCTATCCGTGCTATTGTGGATCCTTTTCTTGCATCGGTACAAGAACATGAGAAATCGCACATTTCACTCGCGGTAGGTGAACTATCAAAGGACGTTTTTCTTTTGTCGTCATCTTTTCGCACTCACACTTCTCGTCTTTAGCTGGGTGATCCGTCATCTTTTTTCTCTCCCTGTCCTATCATAGTCCAAGCCATTCAAGATAATCTTCTCCGATCAACTGGCTATGTCCCCGCCGTAGGAATACTGCCAGCCCGTCAAGCGATTGCCGAGCATTCAAACAGCAACAATTCCTTTTCAAGTGCTCGCGTCACGCCGAATGATGTCATTGTCACAAATGGGTGTTCGGGGGCTCTAGAACTCTTGTTTCGGGCAACGTTTCAGCCTCCGCACGATGTTTTGCTGATTCCGTCTCCGGGGTTTCCGCTCTACAGTGTCATTTGTCTGTCGTTGGGATGTCCAACGCAATCGTATCCTTTGAAGTACAACCAAGAGACCGAAGAATGGCACATGGATCTAGTCGCACTCGAAGCACTCTTGCAACAGAACCAGAGAAAGCCTTACAAAGCTATTCTCATCAACAATCCGTCCAATCCGACCGGAGCTGTCTTTTCCAAGACGCATTTGCGAGATTTCTTGCATTTGTGTGAAAAGTATCAGCTCATGGCCATTTCGGATGAAATCTATGGAGACATGACTCTCCACGATGATTGTGCGTTTCACAGCTTGGCAAAGGTTCGAAACGAAATCATTCCGTCGTGCCAGGTACCCATTGTCGTTGCTTCTGGGCTGGGCAAGCAGTATTTGGTTCCCGGATGGCGTGTTGGGTGGCTCGTCTTTCATGACAAGTAAGTCGGTGGTAGAGTTGATGTCGTGGACGTGCTCGTGCTCGTATATCGATACTCACTTTGCCATTTGACACAGCGTTCATGGTACGTTGCAATCCATACTGTACGGAACACAACAATTGGCGCAAGTGATTATGGGCGCCAGTCATTTGGTGCAATGGGCGATTCCAGACGCGCTCATGGTCACGGGTCAGCAGCAACAGAATCATGAAACTATGGAAGCATGGAAACAGGAATGGCGTAATCAATTGCAGCAGCAAGCGCGAGTCATGGAACGAGTGCTTCGACAGTCGCCGTACTTGAAAGTGTTTCGTCCCCAGGGCGCCATGTATCTCATGGCCCGGATCGTTGCTCCTCACAGTGATCGCGCCCCGAAAACCGATTCCGAATGGACACATGAATTGTTGCAGCAAGAAAACGTTCTCGTTTTGCCAGGATCCTGCTTTGGAATGAAACCGGAAGATGGTTATTTCCGCATCGTGTTTGGTGCGCCCACGACCGTCTTGGCGGAAGCAGGAAAGCGAATCGTTTCCTTTTTGGAGCGGGCAAATGCATCCGTCCATTGATGCAGATGGTTATTTTGATAGAGAGACTAGTAGAAGAAGAATATACTTTAGAGAAAGAACTTGATATATATGTCCTTTTGTTTTCTAGATACGCTCTTATACGCGCTCCTTGACGCGCTCGGGAGACGCCTCTTTCTTCTTGGCTTGCTGCGAGAGCGCCCGCAAGCTCTTTTCGGGATACAAGGAACGATGCCCATCACTCCAATCAATACTCCAAGCATAATTTCCACCGACTGCATGTGCAGCGGTGCAATATTCTCCGATACCATACTTGGCAACAAAATTTGTCGTCCCGTCAATTCTTCGACACACGCCGCACAACGACAAGCACGACGAATGGCGGCGGGAGACAGAGTACGAGTCTCCTCTTCCTTGTCGTTTTGCTGTTTCAATTCCACGACGTGATCGTCGCGATTGTATTCCAGAATTAATCTCTGATTGGGATACGTGTATTTAACTTTAGCGACTTCTTGTACCACCGACTGCGCCAAGGATCGATACACACGCGCCGCTGACGAATCGGGCTGCTGCAACACAAAGGGCGTCCCATGATCCCCTTCATACGCCACTTGATCCATAAGTGGCACTTTGAAATGTTGTTCAATGCCGTACATTTGTTGCAACGTCGATCGATGTCCGGCACCAAAATCGGCAATGGCGTATTCTGCAGTGCTTTCCATACTTCTTGTGTGACTTGTTCGGCATTGGTGACATGCGATGACTGCTGAACGGCTTTGGCGACTGTCTCTTTCATCGACTCGGGCAATTCATAATGCGCCATATTCTCCACGACAGCAATACACGGCACTTGAACAGTATCAAACATTTCAATTCCCTTCTTGACATCTTGAAAACTGAGTTCGGTGGGAGTTGTCACAATAACTGCCGCCGTCAAATTGAGTTTTTGTGTCAATGTCAAGGGAATGTCTCCCGTCCCCGGAGGCATGTCAACAATAAGATAATCGAGTTTTCCCCATTGACAGACATCGAGGAACTGTTCGAGCAATTGCGTGACCATGGCACCGCGCATGACTGCCGCTTGATCGTGAATGTGCCCAAAACTGAGTAGACGAACGCCATTGCGTTGCAATGGAGCAATCTGTCGACCAACGAACCGAACCACATCATCATCCGGAGTGACCATGGTGGGCAAACTGGGTCCGTACAAGTCGGTATCTAATATTCCGACGGCGGCACCCAATTGTTGCAAGGAAAACGCCAAATTGACGGCCGTGGTCGATTTTCCAACACCACCTTTGCACGATGAGACGGCGACAATGGCTCCGACTTGCGACAGACCGGCCAAGGAAGTGGCCGACGCCGCTTGTGTTTGTGCTGTCAATGCAATGTCCACTTGCTCAATCCACGGCAATTCGAGTAGCAATTGCTCACAATCCCGTTGAAATTGATCTTTTACGGGACACGCTGGTGTCGTTAATTGCAAATCCATACTGAATTTACCGTTATCGAATTGCAAATTCTGACAAAAACCGGCCGTGACAATGTCGACATTTAAATCCGGATCTTGAATTTGTTTTAATTTGGATAAAATGACGCCTTGCCATTCGGTAGGAATATTTTGATATTGTTGGTGTCTGAAGTGCTGCTGTAGAGTCGGAACGAACTTGTACTTTGGAGAATATTTGGACGAACTGTCGTCGGCAAGGAGCAAATGAAAACGCGCTGCTGCTGAAGAATAGACAGACTGTCGTTGTGAAGAGGAATGAGACAGAAAAAAGAGCATTCTTCTGTTCACTGATTGATTGATTGATTGATTGATTGATTGATTGATTGATTGATTGATTGGTATTGATTGATTGATTGATTGATTGATTGATTGATTTTGATTGATTGATTGATTGATTGATTGATTGATTGATTGATTGATGATTGATTGATTGATTGATTGATTGATTGATTGATTGATTATTAATAGTGTAGAAGCAAAAAAAAAGTAGAGTCTTTCCTTTGCTTATTACGTTATATGTTTCCTTTGAAATAAAAAAACTCTCTCGGCATATCGGCCATCGCAATTGTTTTTCTGCTTCGATCGATCTGTTGTGACGTTTTCCTGCTTCCAACTTCAACGTGATGCTGGGTAACGGAGCGTTGTGAAGACAATCGTAATTAGGTTCTCTAGTCTGTACGCTCCCAATCGATACGTAAAGAAAGTCTGTAGGCGCCAAAAATCAGTCGGAGAAACACAGCGTACAGACTATCTGTACGCACAAAAATGCGAAAATAAAACGTACAGAAAGTCCGTACGCAAGAAATAATGTTGAGAAAAAAGAATAGAAAGGACAACATTGTTGGTTGTGGCATTGTCATTTGCCATTCCTTATTATTCATTCGTTTTTTTTTTGTTCCACTCCACAATCATTCTTTATCTACTTCTTCACAGTTTCAATTTTGATGCGAGCAAAACATGGCGAACGATTCCCCACAACAACACAATAATACATCGAATTCGAATTGGAGCCGTCTTGCTTCGGCAACGTCTCCTGCAACAGCAACAACAACAACAACAACAACAAGTCTCATCACAACCATCATCACCTCGCTGCTACTAGTCTTTTACCGCTATTTGATAGGACTGCAACCCCATTCTGGACAAGCCAATCATCACGGCTCCTTACAAGCCTACGGAGGAGACTATGAAGCACAACGGCATTGGATGGAATTGACGCTTCATTTGCCGTTGCAACAATGGTACACGTACGATTTGGACTATTGGGGATTGGATTATCCGCCCTTGACGGCCTATGTGTCGTATGTGTGTGGTTATTTGTCGCATCATTTGACAGGACCTGAAACAGTTGCTTTGTTCGATTCGAGAGGATACGAAGAAAACATTCGGCACAAGCCGTTGATGCGAGCGACTGTATTGAGTTTGGATGTTCTGATTTATTTCACTGCAGTCTACTATTGGTGTCGTCGACTGCAACCGTACAGCAACAACCAATCCAAACGACTCTATGTGTTTGCACTCTTGCAACCAGCAATTGTATTGATTGATCACGGGCATTTTCAATACAATACAACCGCCTTGGGATTGTCCTTGTGGGCGTTTTATGGCATGACACTGCCGCAGACACGAAATGCTTTACTAGGGGCGGTTTTGTTTTGCATGGCACTTTCGTTCAAGCAAATGACGCTGTATTATGCACCCGTTGTCGGGTGTTATTTGTTAGGGCGGTGTTGGGCTCGTCCGAAAACCTTTGTGCGGTCCTTTTATTACTGGGTGTGACTGTGTTGCTCACATTTGCGATACTGTGGGGACCCATTGTATTTGCCGACAAACAAGATTCACTCGTTGCCCTCAAACAAATTCTCACCCGAATATTTCCCTGCAACGAGGACTGTTTGAAGGCAAGGTTGCTAATGTGTGGTGTGCCTTGTCAGTTCGGCCGTTTCGCATTCGACAACGATTGTCGGATGTGCAGCAATTTAGGGCGTCATTGGGGTTGACGGTGTGTTTCATGGCACCTGCGTGTGTACAAGCCTTTCGTTGTGGACGGTTGTATCCCATTGGCTCTCGGTTAGACAATACTCATGCTACTACTTTTGTGCAGCAACAATCACAAATGCTACTGTGGGCCACCAGTTCCTGCGCCTTGGCATTCTTTCTGGCCAGTTTTCAAGTTCACGAAAAGAGTTTGTTAATCGCCACGGCACCCATGTCACTCTTGTGGATGGAAGTACCAATGCTCGTGGAATACTTTTCGTTTGTTTCCATGTGGACACTGTGGCCGTTGCTCGTCATTGATCAGTTGCAAGCAGCCTACGTGGCCAGTGGAATCATCTTTGTGAGCGTCTTGCAGGTGCATGCTGAATTCTATCCGATGACAGCGACTGGTTCAAGATCTTCATTACACAATGCAGTGAAATGGATTCGACGAATAGCGTACATAATCATGTTGTTGCTTCATGCGATGGAACTCGTTGTTGCACCACCGGCGCAATGGCCGGATCTGTTCCCCGTTTTGTGGAGTATGGTTGGCTGTGGCTTTATCGGAATGGCTTATCTGACATCGGTGTATCAACTATGGAAGGTGTTTGGCGGCACGAGCAGTGTGGAATCATCCGCCAAGGACAAAATCCTATAGTTACAAATTCGCATGATCAACGAGACCAAGCAACTGACAAGCCGGTTACTTTAAGGTTTGCGCGGGTCCAGGCGCCTCGTAAATGGATGTCCCGCGCTTCTTGTCAAAGAACAGGATCTTGCAGGTGAAGCGACTGAAGTAACGCGTTGAATTCACGCTATTTCTAAATATATAGATACATAGATTATTGTTCTGACTAATAATGACTATCTCTTATCACTTATCATCGAATCTACAATGCATCAATCGCCCGTCGAAACAAAACAGCAGGGACACTATCCCAATCATAATTTCCCACGATACGTCGGATTCGTTTACTATACACGACGTTCGACATGATCCAAGTCTTCATTTGCTGGTCACTTGCAAATAGCGAGCACAAAGTCGATATGATAGAACGCACTTCTGAGAGATTGGTTTCTGAGGGCGACGGCGCTCGCCGTAGCTCATGCAGCAGAATCAAGGCTACCATCAACGCCCGTTCCAGACCTTCTGGGTGTCGAGTTTGTGGATTGTTACGAATGACGACTTCCCATGATTTGACGAGACTCTTCAAAAAAGGAATGGCATCCGACCCGATCTCTTCCAGAGACAAATCCTCCAACTCACTCAAAATATGATAATCTTCTTCATCCAAACAATCTTGAAGGTGCTGTAAATGATTGCCCGATACACGGGGATATTTCTTCCGCACACGCTCTGGTTCATAGGATGGTCCATAATCCACCAACAATTCCACAGGAATTTCCACGGGCAAGACGAAAGGCCCCTGATCATGATCGGGATGACCCAAATAAAAATGCACGGCACCTTCCGGATCATACTGTGGCGACAGCGATGGAATGTCTTGCACCGCTCCCGACGTTTCGTTTGCGTACACGAGAATGTTCTGTTGAGACAACGCATGTAATTCCCGGTGGTGTCGTCCGTCATGTCAAACACAGAATAATCATCCTCTGTGTTCGTTTCAAAGAACCATGATCCGCAGTGATATTTGTAAATGAAAATTTTGATCATACGAACCGACCACGTTTTTAGATCTTGTGGACGCAATGGACCGTAAACACCCAAATCAATCAACACACCCGGTGGAAGTTCCATGGAGATTGCTGATGCCGTTGTTGCATTGTTGCAGCTTTGCAAAGGAATCGCACAAGCAAATAGGCCATTTCCCGCGTTCGCCGCTTGTCTCGAAGGATGTACTTGCAATTCCACCTGAAACTGATTTTCCCATATAAAGGATGCACGAGGCAATTTATTTTCCAACATGGATGTATACATATTGGGTGTTTTGTACTGAATGAAAAGGGCGTTTTGGAGGGCCGAGTCGTCGTCAACGAGGCACGAAAATATCCCCATGCAATTCTTCCAGTGAGACCCAACAAGAGGACGATAGAAACGGGGCAGCTTGCACTTGTTGTTCGTCCTGACCTGTTACTCGATGCTGATTCGGTTGTACAGTGGAATTCTCTACTTTGATTTGATATTGTTCGGTTTCCTCTCGATACTCCCAGTCCAAGTTCCGGTGACTTGTACGATATCACCCGATGCTCGACGCCAGGAGTGAACAAAGGATTGACCGACTCGTGGAGCGATCGGTCTCGGAACAGATGATGGCTTCTTCTTTTGATCCAAGTATAGAAAATGGCATTCCAAATCGAATTCCTGCTTGGGAAGAGAAAAACGACGTTAACATCGATGAGTTTAAGCAGTATGGCGTGAGCGTCTTCTCCATTCCTCTTGAACTTACATACGGAGGAACATTCGTAAGCTTGGCTTCCTTGTCCCTTCTGCGTTTCTTCACACTCCGACGAGGTGGAGGAGGAGGCATCATCGATGAAAAGATGAATCCATGTCTTCGTCCGCACTGTTCGACGACGACCCCAACAACTGAATATCATACCGCGGAGGATCCGACGAAACACGACGTGCTGTACCCCATTGCTGCTTCCGATGAAGCCAGACCCGCCACGATGAAGAATCATCTTGCCATTTCGAGTAGTTCAGGGAATGTCGTGTTTCTCAACAAGTATCGTTTGACATTGTTTCAAAAGCGTTGTGCTTCTGTATCATCGTTATTATTGTCATTTTCACTGTTGTTGTTGGTAGCACTAGTATTGGTACTACTAGCAGTAGCACTCATTCGAACACCGAGATTGCTCATCGACAAGGCTTGGAACGATCGCTGTGCGGCAAGTGCCAATCGTAGCTTTGTTTTAGGAGTGTACGAAAATTTTCACACAAACGAAAGATGCACGTTCGAGTCTTTGTTTTGTGAACCTTTTTTCGACAATAGACACACACTTGACAGTTCACACGCTGACATCCCGAGCATTTTGAACACGCTCGTAAGAGGCGACTGCTATTTTCCTGTTGTCGAAAAGAACTGATCGTATCAACAACTACAGGTTCGCTGCCTCTACTTGTCGTTCGACCGACTTGATTCGGCATTAATAATCAACCTGTTCGTCTAATTTCATGATGAACAACATCAAGGCAGATCAAAGAGAGAGATGTTTCGATGCGACCATGAATGTGATGATGATCGCGGATGGTCGCTATTTTCCCTCGCGGTTTTTTTTACGAGATGTTATAGAACCACTTCTTGTCCTACCGTGATCATGTCTGGCCCCGGGAACGAACGACGTGCAAAAACCCGAACCCGAATCTTGCACGAGGACATTAAAAAATAATCATCTCGACGCAAGTCAATGAAATCATTTGAATAATAATACACAGAGCTGTAACTATGAGTGAAGTGTTATGTTATATAGTATGATTATGCTTGCAAGTGAATTATAGACGGTGTATCCTTCCACAATGAAGGCGGCCCCAATCGATTGACGAATATTCCTTCCCTCGTCATTATTTCTAAACAAATTCCACATTGCATCTCGCTAGTCGAATGGCTCTCTGGCACGTACGACTGAGTCGCCTGTTGTAGGAAACGCTCCTGATATTGTCCCTGCAGTCGGCTAGTAGTTCCTCTGCCAGATCATCATTCGTTGTCAATTCCCTTGTTGCTGCTACTTCACCTTCCGCATCGTTTCGGAGCTGACGACGAAAATTGCAATTGTATATGGCGTTGCAGAGGTTACGCGGGTACAATCTTCGGCAAAAGTTACAGTTGGCAGCACCGGAAGCTTTGTTGGAAGCTTTGGCATTCTGGAGCTGACGGCGTATCGGATCGGAAGTGACTTCCACGAGGGCGTCACGTAGTTGCTTACTACCAGAGCCATGTCAATGTCGGGGAGCATCTTGCTGGCAATGTACCCGAGCTCTAGTTCCGTGCAGGCACTGGGTGATGCTAGCGGGTTGAAATAGTAAACGACCATCTCGGGGCCTCCTGTGGTGCAAACTCGGATTCATCCATGTTCATGAGCTGGCCATTGGCAGAGGCAAAGACTGATAGCAAGGCGATGAGATGGAGGAACTTCATGTTGACAACAGAGTCGACAATCGTGTGAGAAAAACTGATTGCTTTGTAACGTTTCGCTCTTCGGTATTTTTGTGAGGGCTAAAGAAACACCCTGTGGCCAGTGGTCGAGTCTTGAGAATGAAGAATGTAAAATGTGAGTTCCGTTCAAAACAACGACTACATCATAACGATCGAAAATCGAATCCAAGATGGAGGTGACTGAATGAACTCATCGATTGAGTAGGGAACACCAGAAGCTCTGTTCATTGTTGTACAGCTTTTACTTTATAATAACGAGTGAATGTTATTACCGTGAGGTACCCGGTGAATATTCCAGTGAGGAGCAGCGGCCAGACGGTAGGAACCCGGATCTCATGAGCGAGAATGAGCGGACGAGAACAAGCCCCAGCTCGCCGCCGGTCCGAACCGACAAGCAGCCGACCTCCATCGGAAGTCCCCATTATTTTAGAAGATACTTCCTTATTGTCGTCTACCGTACTTATCCATTAGTGGCGCCTTTAGCAGTGAAACAACGCGCGCATAGAATTTCGATGCAAGACATTTTGCCGCGTTCAGGATTTCGTTCCGTGTAATTATTCACGCGCGCATAGAATTTCGATGCATGGGGTTTTGCCGCCAACAGGATTTCTGTACCTAGCGTTTTTATCGCGTACAGGATTTCTGTACCTAGCGACGTATAGAATTTCGATGCATGCGATTTCTCGCCGTACAGAATTCTTTACCTTGCGATTTTGCCGCGCATAGAATCTCGATGCATGCGTTTTGGCGCTTACAGAATTCCTGCATATTACCTGTATCTTGTTATTATTCACTCGCGCATAGAATTTCGATGCATGCGATTTTGCCGCGTACAGGATTTCTGTACCTTGTAATTATTTACGTGCGCATAGAATTTCGATGCATTCGATGCGTGCGGTTTCGTCGTAGTGGAACTCGATATTTTCACGCACATAAAATTTGGTGCTCATCCGCGTTGTTTTTTCGGGCATAGAATTCCGGCACGGTTAACCTTAACACTTTCCTTCTTGTTGCATGTTTCGGCCCCTACAGTAAAGGTTTACTGTAACTTTTCCGCCATATCACGGCGCCACGCAACATCTTTGCCCAATACAAAAGCCTGAAATGCACTTGAGACCATTATTTCAATCCATGTTAACAGGCCCACAATGAACAAGAACAAACAAAAGACCCGCAAACGCAAATTTTATTCTACAGTGGCCGCGAAGACACACGATTTATTCGTCCCGTTGCCGGCAACGCCGCCCGTTGCTTTGAAACTCCGTTCCATAGCCGAGCGTTTGTTATCTGTTGATTGTCACTCCATGGCCGTCACATACACAGTGTTTGGCTCCCCACAGCCCCACGTTGCTCTGGAAGTATTGCCCTATTCCGTATTTCCCTTCAGCGCTGACTTTGACTCTCTTTCGTGCCTACGACGACTCCATGTTGTTGTCGAACGTGTATCCGAGGCTATTTCTTTTCTTCGGCATCTCCGTGGCTGCAAGCGTATCAACTGGTATCCATGGCGCCTCGGAATGCGGCCACATTTCGACAAGCGTGTGGAGCGAATCACATTGATATTGTGACGCTGGATTATGCAGCGGTCCGGGGTGGATTGCCCTATTCGATCGCATCGACCGATTTGCGTGTCTTGTTTGCTCGAGGGCTGTGCTGGAAATTCCGTATGCTGCTGCTGTGTTGCAGCCATCACTGCGACCGCATTTCATACAAGCGTGTCGGGAATTGGAATTGGCGTGCATCGGTGTTTCATCGCGGCCTCATTTGTTGCTCAGTTCGGGACCTACTCCTACCGACAGCACAAAGCCAACGGAAAGCTCTGATGGAGTCCTAGCATTGCATTCTTATACGGATATACTTCATATGATCACGACTCTGACAGGATTGAAAGAATTTTGGTTTCAAGGGTCCAGTGACATGGCGATTCGACATGGAGAACGACGTGTTGGGGAGGAGTCCTTCTTCGACCAGCTGCGGTTCCTTCCTCCAGTGCCTCGAAGATGGTCGCAAAAGAAACAGCACCAACTGCAAAAACAAAGGAAATCGTGACCGACATCAAAGTCAAAGTAGAGGAAACACAAGGTGAAGATGGGTTCATTTCGTTTTAGATTGTACATATTCATGTATAACTAGTAAGGCCCTGAACAAGTAAAGGGCGGATTGTTTCTATCATGCAAAATTTCTTGGCTTCTATACATTAAATTGAAACTAGCAAATACCTAGAGGTATTCTCATGTCGTCATTTTACGATGTAAAATAAGTTTGCTTTTGGACCTTGCACGTCCGCCATGATTTCGTTTTCAGTCTTTCTCGTTCGCTGTTTATCCATTCAATCACTCCTTTCAACAGCTTACTACAACTGATCCAACATGACTTGACTTCGTCGTTCAATCCATTGATACAGATCCGCCTTTTCTGAAATGACCTTGGCGTGCTCAGGTCGTGTTCCATCTCTGACATCTTCTGCCACGTGCAGAAACATATTCCACATGGACCCGATCACAGTCCTGGTACAGAAATTGACCAGACTGGTCGGGACAGCAGCAAATTTCGAGTCCAAGAACCTTGCAACAGCAAAAGAAAATCATGAGAAGCGTATCGTGAGAAAATGCTATACTGCGAACACAAGAAAAAGAACTTGACAAGGAACATAAATTTTGAAAGAAACCAGAACCAGCGGCTCTTGCGCCAGCCTCGGGTCCATATTCAATCGCAATTCATGATCCATCGGGCAAGCTCGAAACAAAATGGCTCCTTCAAAGTCGACTCGCACCATATCTGGATCCTGTTCGTGCACCGCCGGGTGTTGTTGGGACTCCTCGTCGCTCAATGTATGCAATCGTATCACAATATAACCCTGTTCATTAATTTCGTCGACAGCAGTCGCTTGCACAATGACTTCTCGTGTGCGCAACGGCCACGGAACATCACACACAATTTGTAACAATTGATTGGCTTTTCCGCTGTGATGCAATTTGTTGGATTCCGCTATTCCAACTTTGGGAAATCGCCAGGAAGGAATCCATGTATCGTACAGATCCGTCTCATTCAAAACCGACAGGAGCGGCGCCAGCAAACTCGCTTCAATCGGTGTTTCAATACGGCAGGTCAACTTCCACTGCTCATCGAATTTGGTAAAATGACAGTAGGGCGTTGCTGTTTACTACCACCGCCTGATGAGCTGCTACTCTGTCGGTTCCATTCTTCATTGGGAGGACCGACAATATCTGCAATTGCATCTTTTATTTCTTTGCCGCCGCAAGAATGTGTTGCTGCTTTTCACTAAGTTTTAGCGCGGGGTTCTTCTCGAGCAGTGTTTGCAACAAACGAGCCGCTTCAAGTAGCTTTTCTTCCTGGTACAATGATTCTACTTGCTGAAACAGCGGATCGTCTTCTTGTTGTTGTTGTTTGTTCGCTTCTGCATCTTGTTGGGTTTCATGGGTCCGTTCTTCGTCCTCTTCTTCGTCAAGAGAATCCGAATCGCCAAATGTGCTTTGCGGAGAGGAGCTTTTGGTAAGAACGATTTGCTCTCCTTCTTCTCGTTGTTGCTTCGGTGATTTGAATACTTCCAACATGGTATATTGATGGATGTTTTCTTGTGAAAGAAGAGTAGAATGGATCGTCGAGTGTTGCGAATGCTTCGATCAAATGGCGAAATCAGCAAGGCTTTAGACGAGATTTTATTCTAATAGCTGCTAACTTAAAGCGACTCCGAGCAAGTGATCTTCAAAGAGAGGAATAACAATATCAAAGGAAAGAACAAATAATGAATACTATGATAAGTTTCGTGATGTTGTTGACGCTCGAAGCAGTTCTTTTTTTCGTTGTGTTCCTCCGTTCCGTTTGTCACGTCTTCGGCGCGTCTCAAGAAAGAAATAATCTTTGTTCGCGATGTTCGTGTAGTACAGTACCAGGTAGAGCCGTTTGACACGATCCATAGTATAATACATGTTCATTGTCGTACCAACACTAAGACTACTGGTACCAGTCCTGCGACCAACAAAAAAACTAGGGTGTAGAATGAATTATGCAAGATTAGCAACTAATAATAGCAACTAGACACAGAAGACTTCATTTATGAACATTATATTATTTCACTAATATAGTCTCCTAATCTTCTATCCCATTGTATTGTGTCGATCACAGCCGTAATGGCCCCACGTGACACAGCATTTCCCACAAGCATCATTGGCACAATCACGGGCTGAACGGTTGTGGCAATGGTTGTAGGGACAAAATGGTGGTGGTGTAGGCGGACGATTGCTGTACTCATTCGTTTCCTCTGTGTCATCATAACTGGTGTCATCATTGTTGTTGGGATTGTTGTTTTGTAGCGAGTTTATCAGTTCCATTGTGTCATCTCCTGGGTTGCCAGTCCCGGTGGAATCATCGTCCTCGACCGAGTGTGTACTCTCCGTATCATTCTGATTGCTATTGTTATTATTACTGTTGTGATCGATGTTGAGAAGATTGTTGTTGTGGAGATGGTTGACCACTTGTTCAATCACTTCCTGCTGCCACCTGGGCACAGCAACTTCCTCCTCCTCTGTACTATTCGTGTCGAAATCAGCGTTGTTCGTACCGTTATCCGAAGCTGAAGACGTACTGTTGGTGTCCCCTGCAGCATTGCCGTTATTCGCGTCGTTTGCATTCGCAGGCCGCGTCAATGCCGGCAATGCATTTCGACACTGCGGACACGTATTCTGTTGTGCCAACCATTCCGCCATGCAATTCAAATGTACTGCTTTTCCACAACACAGCGTCGATATGTTCGGACGATCGTCCAAACAAATCAAACAAGATCCTGCTGCCGCACGCTCCCGGACACGTCGAGCGGCACGAGCTTCGTCTTGCTCTTGTGCGTGCGCCGACTTCTCTCGCAAAACATTCTCCCATTCGACAATTGTTTTATTCCATCGTTGTACAATCCACTGCACCAATGGACGAAACGCCCCAAACGTTTGATAGGCTTCCAGTAATTGCTCTTTCGAAACATCTCCGTGTGCTTGTACATGTATATTCCGTCTGGTGTGTAAAATAGCCTGCGAGTACTCCTGTCGCTGATGCGGTGTCGTACACCAATGAATACAAAATGGAAATCCTGCTACTCGGACAGCCCAATTCAAAGCAATTCGTCCCAGACGACCATTGCCATCGGCAAATGGATGAACATCGACAATGGCCATGAACACGGCGGCCGCAAATGTCACTGCCGTTTGTGGCTGTTGCAGTAACCGAGGACGGAGGACTCGTTCCAGTGCTTGACAAGCCGCTTCCATGTCTTGCTGGACCGTCGCAGGGCCTTGAAAATGCGTTGTGCCTACTTTCACTGTTTTGGTCCTCCACTGTCCTGCTTGCGCGTGCAGTCCTTGTAATAAAATCGAGTGCCATTGCATCAACAACTGCGGTGTCAAGGGAGTATTGTCTTGCAACGCTTGCTCGAGTGCTTTGCGATGTTGTTGAACGACCTGCTCCGCTACAGCCGCCGTTTCCCTTCCGGCATTCGAAGTAAGACTCGCCGATTGCTTGTCCAATTGCATTTGTTGAAATTCTTGCAATGCCTTCCAGTAAACTTGTTGTTGTGCGGATGATGCGTCGGGATTGTCATCTGTTTTATCGTCGTCGTTTGTAGTGTTGGTCAAATTGATCACAGTACTATTCGGGTGCTGTTGCTGCTGCTGTTGCAGTGTTTGTCGTGCAGCATGTTGTTGCAAAAGGTCAAAATCGGTTGCTGAATATCATTTGCAGTGCTTTGATTTCCCGCCAATTCTTCATTGGACAAAAGGGCGCCCACTGTTGCAAAAGACGGGCGTAGACCCTCCGACACGCGGATTGGGGGCCACTTGACGCTCGGCACAATTGGCACTGTTGGGCCGAATCGGATTGATTTCGTGATCGTGCGCAAACCGCACATAGTCGATTGACGTCAATACGAAATTCGGTGACTGATGCGGTCGTTCGAGTATGCCGTGAATCCGAATCAAGGGAATATCGTCGGGTCGTTCGAGGATTGTTGAACGTGGCGTTGTACAGAAGGCAGCAATTCGATCGCCAGTGTTTCATTCCCATCGTAAATGCGGCCATGTGAGGCAAGAAACCAAACGAGTACAGGGAATTCGAATTGCAAAAGCTTGGTGATAGCATCGGGCGTCACTGTAAAATGCGCGGTCCCCGCCGGATAACGACGGGACGAACGAAAGCCTCCAATGCAGCGGCGTTTCGAAGGATCGTAACGATTGTTGCTGTTGTTGCTGTTGCTCATTTCTTGTTTCTATTACAATAAGTAAAGCTGGAAGAATATAAGGGATAATTCAATCCCTTTGATGAACGCCTTGATAAGAATATATTCAGTTCTTCCAGCGGCAAAAGTCGCGCATTGTGAAGATAAAGAGTCGTTCTCGTCGTTCCGCTTTTTTTCTGTTTTCGCAACAACATCACGCTGCACGAGGGACGGACAGACGGCACGAGAGCTCGTTCACATACTACTACTAATTACATCACAAGATAGCGTAGCGGTATACACCTGTATTATAGGAAACGTATTATGGTTGTAGTGTGCGAAGCGCTCGCAAAACGCGAACGACAACAACAACAAAAATGAAGAAAGATGATCGAAGCGAAACGAATAATAGAGATGCTGTCGTTCTCTGCAAACGGTCAATAACGAGCATTATAAATCAGGACAGGGAAATAAGATGAAAGGAATACAGCTACAAGCGAGAAGCAGTTTCGCATTTCCCACTGCATCATCCTTCGGATGCAAACGACGATGCTATCATGAATTGAGTTTTGCGCAACTCGGTGATCCTCTTCGTGTACTGGAATATCATCAACAGAGCGATAGAAGCAATACTGATAACAACAACAAGAAGAGTACTGTTACAATCGAAATGAAATACGCGGCATGGAATCCGGCCGATATCAATCAAGTGGAAGGCAAATATCCTTCCTTGGCGTCTCCTACCTTGCGGAAATCATCGTGTACACAACGAACCGTAGCGGGTGCTGAAGGGATTGGGGTTGTAATTGATGTGCCCGATAATGGTAATAACGACAACAACAACAACAGTGCTCATTATGCACTGAAACGAGGAGATACTGTCATGACCATTGGAGGAATTGGGACCTTTCGCTCGCACGTCTCGCTACCAGTCGAATGTGTGCTTCCCGTCTTTGATCAGCAACCAGCTCATGACATTTATCCACACGATGTTATTTTCTTTCAGTTAACTGGAACGGCTCACAATTTATTGCAGCATTCGATGACAGCGGGAGGAGCGATTGTCCAAAATGCGGGAAACTCGGCAGTCGCGACCATTCTCGCACAAATGACAGAGCTTCCCATTGTCTCCTTTGTAAGACAACGAACTTCGGGATCTGAAATGAACTTTTGCACGACTATCTATCTTCTACTACTACCGGGCATGCTGCCTCACAAGTCATGATACAAGAAGCGTACATGAACGACCGCAATAAAATACGTGCGCTCCGGGATGAATGGAATTTTCAAACCGCGTTCAATGCCGCCGGTGGAGAATCCTCTCAGTTACTGTTGCAATTGTTACAACCAAATGGTCGTCACGTCACGTACGGAGGCATGTCCCAGCAACCTGTCACCGTCATGACGAGCGATTTGATCTTTCGGCATTTGCAATTGTCGGGATATTGGCACAGTCAGTGGATGTGGCAACAATCGTACGCGTCGCGCTTGGAGCTTGTCCAACAACTTGTTCGCGACTATTACGATTCTGAATCACCCAGAGGCATCCGATTGCCGCCAGTGCAAGTGTTTGCGTTGCGCGATTGGGAGGAAGCACTGCGCTGGGAGAAATCACAAACTTGTCCTATCCGCAGTAAAGTTGTCTTCGAATTGTCACTTGAATGAAAGTGGGAATTTGAGGGCGAATCATAGCTTTAGTCTATTTTATCATTCTTTCTTTGATGCCTTGGCATGCTTTATAAATTTCAAAAATTGTTCTTTCGTAGAAACCAAGTGACGGAGGGATGGAGTTTTCGCGGTGTCTTTGTTTTGGACACGTGCTACGCCGCGGTGGCCTCCCTGTACAATTCGTATCACAGTCGAGCCAGCTGACTTTCTCGCCGTCCGGCCCTCGTGGCCACAAAAAGCAAACAACCACCAAAAAGAGGGCTACGTGGCGAAGCCTTTTGGAGACCCGGACCAAGAACGAGTGCCGGTCTCCCAAGAGTTTGTCGAAGTATCTGTGTTTGTGTACCGTGGTAAACCGTAAAAACCTACCAACGTCATTTCTGGGTCGTGTCGAGTGCGCAACAAAGAGTAGTGGAGAGGGGTACGTACTTGCGCCTTTGAAAGGATGCTCACGTCGCTCGGTTTCTCCCTCCAAAAAAAAAAGACGACAACAGCACACTTTTGCATTCTCATCACAATCCTCCTCGTTGGTTGATTCTCATACACATCTTTTGCATTACTTTTATTATCAAAATAATAATGAAGTTCTTTGTTGTCTCTTCTTTGATCGCCTCTGCCGCTTTCTCTCCCGTCGCCTTCCGACCGGCTCACCTTCGTGGTGACAGTCAGTTGGAGGCCCTGAAACCTGGCCAAACTCCCATTGTCATCGGAGTTGCCGCCGATTCGGGCTGCGGAAAGTCCACTTTATGCGCCGCTTGACCAGTATCTTCGGCGGAGATGTCGTTGGTCCTTTGGGAGGTGGCTTTGGTAAGGAAGGCGGCTGGGAAACCAACACTTTGGTGTCCGACTTGACCACCGTCATCTGCCTCGATGACTACCACTTGAACGACCGTGAAGGCCGCAAAGTCACCAAGCGCACTGCCTCGACCCCTTGAAAACAACTTTGACCTCATGTACGAACAGGTCAAGGCCCTCAAGGAAGGAAAGTCCATCTCCAAGCCCATCTACAACCACGTCAACGGAACCCTCGACACACCCGAGACCGTCGAACCGACCCCATTATCATTTTCGAGGGTCTTCACCCCATGCACGACGAGCGTGTTCGAGACTTGCTCGACTTTACTCTATACCTTGACATTTCTCCCGATGTCAAGCTCAACTGGAAGATCCAGCGGGACATGGAAGAGCGTGGTCACTCCTTGAGTCCATCCTCGCTTCCATTGAAGCCAGAAAGCCCGACTTTGATGCCTTTATCGACCCCCAGAAGAAGGACGCCGACCTTATCGTCGAAGTCCTTCCCACGGAACTAGACAAGGAAGACAAGAAGACTCTTCGTGTCCGATGCATTCAGAAGCTCGGAACTGAGAACTTTGCTCCCTGCTACCTCTTTGACGAAGGCTCCAAGATTGAATGGACTCCTGCTCCAGGAAAGCTCTCTTCTCCTGCTCCCGGAATCAAGCTCGCTTCCTACCCCGATGACTACTTTGGAGCCGATGTCCAAGTTTTGGAAATGGACGGAAACTTTGACAACATTCAAGAATTGGTGTACGTCGAGTCGGCTCTTTCCAACACCAACACCAAGTTTTACGGTGAATTGACCCAAGCAATGTTGGCCTTGGCCGATGCTCCCGGATCGAACAATGGAACTGGTTTGATGCAAACCTTGGCCGCCTTCGCCATCCGATCGTTGTACGAGAAGAAGGCCGCCATTGCCAAGAAGAGTGAGAAAGTGACGGCTGCTGCCGCTTAAGTGTTTCAAGTTGGATCTGCGCTTTTCCATCCAAACACGCACAAATTAACATATTACTATAATTCAACGTCTCTTCATGGTCATTGGACTACTATTGAGTTTGTATTTGGGCGAGCTCGAATCGCGTGCCCAAAACGTTGTCTTCCTGTTGATAGAGGCAGCCGCTACTTTGCTGTCACAACATTGCTATTTCTCCTTCATAAACAACCACGAACGTCTGTCTATATTTCCCTTGATAATGTTTGCGTGTACAGTTCGCGCAACATGCACGCATTGAAATTCTATGCACGCGTTGAATTCTGGTACCAGTACAGAAAACCTGTACGCGACAAGACCGCATACATCGAAAATCTATGCGCGTGAATTAGGAACCCTTGAGCTTGAACCTTATTCATTCTCCGTTCGTGGTTGAAGCATTTCTTTTGAGCAAAAGCGCATACTTCCATTTGGAACCATTTTTTTGCCGTCGTCGTTTTTATTATACACTTTCAAATCCCAATTCGTTCTTTTTTATTATAATTCAAAAGCAATTATACAGCGCGAAACCAATTCAGAATGCATCGGCAAATAACAATAGTCTTTTATTGCTCCAATTGTGTTTTGTGCATCCCTTCTCGATGACGACCGAGCAATCCGCAGTGTCGCTCGTTTCTCGGCATGACACAATCGCTCGATGGAGCGAAATTCATCGCGGCGGCAGTTTATCGAGCGAAAAGAAGACGAGGATGACGACGAAGAAAATGAAACAGAGGATGCAGAGGAGGAGGAGGCGGCGGAACAAGAAGAGGTAGACGAAACAGAATCGGAGGCTGCCCAGTCAGATGACATTGAAATTGAGGAGGATAATTCCCTGTTGAACAAGCCAAACAGGTGGCTGGAAAGACTACGCTGGGATTCTTCAAAGCGTCGATACGAGCCTTCTGTGTCGCATTTTCTCCAGGAAGTGGCGATGGGGGTGTCACTGTGTTGGAGAATATCGCGCAGCGTTTGACACTATTTTGGCAGACACTTGTGTCGTCGTCGGCTGGGGAGGCACAAGATGATGTGGAGGATGTTTCTACTACAAATGACCGTCGGGATTTTGCAAATTATCTCGCTACTGCTTATAAAGTCAAAGCGTCTCGAAACAGCCATCAGGGTGCAGAGCCCCAGCCAGAATACGCCGCGATAACAGGAGGAACGATTCAAGATGCTCTGCAACTGGCACGATCGCAATCGCGACTACTGCTTGTCTTAATACCTGCCAATCGACCCGATCGTCAGACAGCAACTGACAAGACTGCCATTGAATCGTTTCTATCCGTCGAAGTAGCGAAAATGGCGGAAAAGAAAGCTCACAAGAGTATTCCGACGCCTTCCTTTTGCTGTGGAGTGCCAAGGCCAAATCACCGGAAGCAGTTGTGGCAGCGAAACGGCTGAACATGGATCCCAACCCCAAACGTCCTGTACTGCTCGTGGCGACTTCCAAATCAGCTTCATCATCGTGTCAAGTGCTTGCACAGCATCATTGCAACCCTCCCCGAATGCTACAACCATGGCAGCCTGGCTCAACGCGATTCGGAAACGACACAAGAAACTCTATCAAAAGATGCAAAAGCTCAGACGGAATTACAAATAGCCCAAGAACGAGTAGAAGGGTATCGGACTAGTATGGTACAAGAGCAACAACGCCAAGTTGAATTGCAAATACAAAAGGAGCAGGAGGAGGCACGCGCTCAAGCCGCTGCTGCGCATGCGGCTGCTATACAAGAGCGGCGTGCCGAACTCGCAGCCTCTTCCGGACCCTGCGCTTGGTACCGTGACGTTGGCTTTGCGGTTTGCCGACGGGGCGAGTCATCGGCGTCAGTTCGACCCTGATACTGCTACATTGGAAACTGTATTCAACTGGGTAGATGTTGTCGCCGAACAAGAACGCGAAAAGTAGTCTTGACGACACTGAATGGCAAGCAAACATTTGTTTGGGAAGAAGAGCATCGCACTCGTACACTCAAAGAGATGGGATGGGGAAAATGATTGCATTCCGAGTGACGGAAGCGTCTAGCGAGTCTGCCTCTTCATCAGCATGATGAAAAGAAAGCAGAGTCAGGGTCGCTGTCAAAATGCCATTGATGCTATTGCAACGTAACAGCTTGCCCCAAAAGGATTGTTGACTACAATTTGTTGTGCATTACAATAGAGGAAACACAATAGTTCCAACTCGTTATCTGATTTGAGAAATGCCGCTTGAAATAAAATTTAACTGTGGACACAATCGATTCCTTTCAAACTGTCATATTTTCGTTGTGCTGTGAAATACAAAACCTTATCGTCAGTAGCTTACCAGTACATAATCAACAAAACGAAATTTTTATGGCAAACATAACGTACAGAAATCCGTACATTTGATATCAACAATGGGGATCGAAGTTAACGATATGAATTGAAGACGACGGAGGCCTGGTCTACTCTACAAGAGATAGCAATCCTAGTCAATCACGAAATCAGGACTGCGTGATCATTATTTCAGGGCGCCAGCCGCCAAAAGACACGGAACAAGTTGTAGCACCCAGTAATATAATGAGTCGGGTGATTCACGAGAAAAACGTTCCAACACAGACACTTCATCTTCATTCGCATCATCCATTACTTGACCCAGAATGTAGCCACGACCTCGCTGATTGAGATCCAGGTAAAACAGCTGTCGGTCCGAAGGAACAAAGGCCGTATCCGAGATGATATAGGCAAGACTATCCTTCGCTTCCACCACGTCATAGAGACAACTCCACGCCGACGAGGAAATACACGGATTGCGACGTAAACTCAAAATTTGACGTTTGATTGGCAAGATAGCAAACCGAGGACCAGGCCATCCACAATTTGGCTGTCACCTAGATTCCAGTTCCAGAGCGTAAGTTCGACTAGATTGGTAGCATTTCCCAGAAAGCGACGTAAGGTTTCAGGCCTAATAAGAGGTTGATTGTGCGATCTCTCGTTCAACGTGCGAATCGACGAGTCAAAGCATTCGAGATTCGAGCGGAACAAATGACTTCCAGCAGCGGGTCGAGATGAAAATCGGAGCAGTTCTCGGACAGCTCCATATCGTACAAGGATATCATCTGAATTACGTCCAGTTTTGCTCGTATCTCTTGAATGATTTCGTCGATACGATCGATAGACGACCCCGCTAAACGGTAAGATGTCGAAGCAGTGTCCGACTGCATAGCTCGACTAATTCCAGATAAAGTGGAGATATTACCGAGGCTTCGTCTTTTGAGACAGCAGCGATATTGGTATATCAGTAGACACTCGAATGAGATCGCGCAGTATTCCTTTTACATCGGTGACTTGATCATGTTTGCCGTTTTTAATTTATTGCGTGTTGCTGTCGAAAGGCGAGGGTCATGCATCAATTATTATTGTATAATCACGTAGAACACGATATTAGGTTGCCTCGAAATAATGCGCAACAAGGTCACGTTTATGTCCACGCGTTTGACTAAAATAATTAATGCTGTTGTGGCTCATCCATCGCATCATCCACATGATCTCTTCTATTGTCTATTATTATGGCGTCTGCGCTGCTGGTACAGTGACGTTTCACATCGACGAAACAACGCGTAACCAATTTTGTTACGCGATCAAACTGCACGGGAATTTTACCACGGAGAAACATTGCGTAACCAATTTCGTTATGCGCGAAAATAACAACACGGAGAACGTCCGCCTCCACCTCAACGTCAACAGTGACTATTCGAATTCGAAGAAGCTGTTGGATTCTGTTTGCTGTATCGCTTATCAATTCATTATATTCTCAATTGTGATATATTATCTTTGCGCAGAAACCTTGATTTTGCGTTCAGCTTTTTCTCTGACGTTGTTTTTGATTGAAAATGCGGTCCATTGTCTACAGCATGCAATCTCTCTGTTTGTTCCTATCTCTCACGATCTTTCCTTCGTTTGCTTTTCGAGTGCTTACCCGTCAACAACATTCTTCGGCACAACAAACTTCTTTATTCGTTGGTGGTCAAGGATTTGGAAAACATGAACCTGCTCAACGTCCGGCTCCGGCGAAAACATATGGAAGTAATATCAATAGCAGCAATACTCCAATTTCCGGCATCAGTGATGTCACCATGATGAACTTTTTCGACGACAAGAGTCGTTGGATCCCCATGTTTCGTGAATTGTCCATGGGACCGAGTCGGGATGTGTTAATGAATCGCGGGGACGCCTCGGAACGACACTTGCACACAGCGCTGCCCGACAAACCGTCGGAAGACAAGGACATGTCCTTCTTGAGTGCTTTTTTGGACAGTATGCATCAATCCTTGCTCGACATTCCCATTACCAACAGTCCCGGTGGTAAAGACGACGACAATGACTTGCATTTCATGGAAGAAGGTCGACGTTTAATGGCAATTCAACGCTTCCATGTTGCCTCGCCGTCGACGGATCTGTTTGAAACGTGCTGGAGTGAAATTTACGAATTGAAAACGCAAAATACAGCGCACACGGGATCGTTAATTCTCGTCCCGCACCTGTCTTTGAAGGATTTGGACGAATTTTGCCAATCCCAAGTGTCGCGACCCTTGGAATGGTTGGGTCTGCAAACGCAATTTGAAGTGGCGAGTCTGCAGCGCGATTCTCCAGCGATTCGATTGCTGTATCAACTTCAAGACATGCCGGATGTTCCCGATAATCCGGATGCGTTTGCTTGATAATAAATATGTAGCTTGTGAACGTTTGATGATGATTTCGCTGCCGACAAAAACATACTCCCTAGACTATTCGGAATTAATATGCATAAAGAATTGCTGAGCGCCAAGCGCTAACCGGATACACCACGGAAACAAAGACAGTAAATCTTATGCGTAGAAATGAAGACTGTAATATGTTTAGGAAGTACGTCTGTTCAACGAAGCCGTAGTCGAGAACAGAACAAGAAGACCGCACACCACCTTAGGTTGCCGTCGCCTGTGCGTCTGCACGTGTGGCAACACGGCAGTTGATGTGCGGTCTGTCCTGTGTCCCACTCGCACAATGCAAACGAAAATGAACTAAAGGAAAAATAAGATGATGTTGTGAAAGAATGGAGACGACAATTAACCAAACTTACTATTATCTTCTTTCACCGTTTGTAAGATAGAATGACGGCCTTTTCTACAACGGTTGTCGTTACCTTGTTGCTGCTGTGCAACAGAAACACACGAGCGTTTTCTATTTCGTCGCAAAACCCTCGCATCGAATTTACTTTATGGGCAACAGCAGGCAAAGGCTTCGGTTCTCCTAAACAAAATCAGGTTCCCAAGAAAGATACAAGCAATAGCAGTAAGAAGAACGAGAAAGTGCCTTCTGCCAACAAACCCTATGTCAAATCCGAAACCGATGCTTGGTTGGCCGAACTGCAGCAACAAGCCAATCAATCCATCTTGGGACAAGCTGTGCAAGGAAGTGATGACCCGTTTTGGCAATTGGTTCCTTCTCTATTGAAATCCAAGTTCTCGATAAACGACAAGGAATTGGAGCGCGTCGCTGGTTTCTTACGACACGCTGTTAACCCCGATTTGCCCAAACTGGGGAACCGCTCGATCCATTCCGACCCATGGATCAGTTGCATGCGTACATGCCGGGCCTCGGGCCTGGAAAACCCTTTATGATCCAGCACAAGTCGCATTGTGTCAGCAATTGACAAAGCATTACGACACGATTGTTCAAGAATATCACGCACTGCTGGAAGACAGCTCCGATCGTTTCCAATCGGTCACCAGCATGAACTACGACAGCGGATGGAAGACACTTGTTTTGTTTTACAATGGCCATCGCATACCCGGATTTCCGTATCATTTGTGTCCCACTACAACGCGATTGCTGGAAACCGTGCCATTGGCAGGACGAATTGCCGGCTTTAATCGGCAACAACCCAATTCGGGCATTCCGAACCATACGGATGGCAACAACATGTGGTTGACGGCACAAATGGGGATTGAACTGGCACCTGAGTCGGCTTGGATTCAAGTGGCTGAGGAAAAGCGGTATCATGAGAAAGCGCAGTGTTTGCTCTATGACACGACCTATCGACACGAAACATTCAATTCGCACCCAACACAAGAACGGGTGGTACTACATGTTGACTTTTTCAACACAATCACCATGACGCCTATTGAAATCAAGATGATGCAATATATTTACACGTTACGAGAAGAATTTATGAAAGCGGAGGGGTGGCCAAAGTGGGAGCACAAATACTGTAACTCTTTTTTCTTTGGCTCGATCGTTCTTTGTTATTTCCATGCGTGTGTTGTGATAAGATGGACAAGCCAATTTGTTTGTAGAATATCGTATCTCTTCTGCTCGTTTTATTTTCATCGCGGATTTCTCGCTGCGCCTTTTCGATCCGTGACTTCTTGATTCAATCGATGGACCCAATAGGATCCGACCACTGAAAAAAGAAAAGCAAACGATAGGAAAATACCCGCAACGGCGCCCTCGGACATTTCGTTTCCTGAGCTAGGCAATTCGCCGACGGACAGTTGAGATGACGGACCTTCTGCTTCCGCTGGAATGGCTTGTGGAACTGAAATAGGTACCTCAAGTTCATCTAGCGATTCCGTTTCGTCTCTTAGTCGCAATGCCATTTTGACGTTCGTGGCAAAGTTGACAAACGGCATGACAGCTATTTGTGCGGCACTCAGACCATCGAAATTAGGGCGAGGGTCATCGTCCACCGCGGCGATGTCTGTCTCGTTACCAGATGCTAACAAGTCGATGGGCGTCACTTTCTCCGAAAAGGTTATCGTTTGATTGTAAATCAAAACGGCTGATGTTGACCCGTTCTCGTCAAACGCCTTTTCCTGTCGCACAAATACAAACTCTGTCTTCAAGTCTCTGGCGTCGCGTCGTCTCGCTAGTTTTCGCTCCGTCAAATAACGACGGCTTTCCGATTCACCTTTTAAATAGTCGTCGAATTCGTCATTCAATACATAGAAAACCATCTGGATCTCATCCGAAGTCAGCTCCTCGGCTGGGGTCAAAACGAGCTCTACAACGACCACTTCCGTGGTTACCTTGGTTAAATTGGAAAGGTCGCCCGAGGGTCGTAGTTGAACGCTCAAAAGTCGCCATTGGCGACTACCGGTACTTCTACTTCTGATGATACTTGTTGAGGTTCTGGGGATGGTGGCTCGATCGGTGGAGGAACAAGCACATCCGGCACCGGAGACGATTGGATTAATGACGGTCGTTGCGTAAGTATTGGCGGTTGAATGGGTATTTCATTCACAGGAAAAACTCCATTCGTTGGAGGAGGAACAAGAGTCGGAGGAGGCACTTCTGTTGGTATCAAAACTGGCTTAGGCAACGTGACAGGCGCGTCTGGCTGAATTGGTGCACTGATTGGAATAGGTACGGGGGCATCGACTGGCGAAGCCATTGGGACCGAGACGGGCTGCTCGAGTGGGACCAAAACGGGAGAAGCTACGGGAACCGAGACGGGCTGATCAACCGGTAGAGCAACCGGAGACGCTATTGGAACCGAAACGGGAGGAGCTACCGGAACCGTGATGGGCTGATCGACAGGGGCAGCCAAAGGAGGAGTTACGGGAACAGCAATGGGCTGACTGACCGGAACCGGCACAGGCTGACTGACCGGAAACGGCACGGGCTGATTGATGGGAACAGGAGCAGGAGCCGATACGGGCAAGGGAATCGGACTGACCACAGGAGTCGCGACAGGTTCGGCAACTGGAATAGATACAGGAGGGACTATCGGAATCGAAACTGGTGCTTCCGATGGAACCGGTATTGGTGAATTGATGGGAGATGGAACCGGAGGGCCACCGGCGTTGAAACAGGCGTTGAAACTGGCACATTATTAGGTGCTGGAACTGGCACATTCACTGGCGTCGGAACAGGCACGTTAATAGGCACTGAAACCGGCATGGGTGCTACCGGCGTTGGAACCGGCGCAGCGACGGGCGCCTTGCTCGGCAGAATCGAAGGCGCCTCTGAAACAGCTCCCACAGGACTTTTCGTTGGCGCAGCGACGGGCGCCTTGCTCGGCAGAATCGAAGGCGCCTCTGAAACAGCTCCCACAGGACTTTTCGTTGGCGCAGCGACGGACGCCTTGCTCGGCAGAATCGAAGGCGCCTCTGAAACAGCTCCCACAGGACTTTTCGTTGGCGCAGCGACGGGCGCCTTGCTCGGCAGAATCGAAGGCGCCTCTGAAACAGCTCCCACAGGACTTTTCGTTGGCGCAGCGACGGGCGCCTTGCTCGGCAGAATCGAAGGCGCCTCTGAAACAGCTCCCACAGGACTTTTCGTTGGCGCAGCGACGGGCGCCTTGCTCGGCAGAATCGAAGGCGCCTCTGAAACAGCTCCCACAGGACTTTTCGTTGGCGCAGCGACGGGCGCCTGCTCGGCAGAAACGAAGGCGCCTCTGAAGCTGTTTTCAAAGGACTCGCGGAAGGCGCTTCCACTCCACATCCCGCCGTAATCGCGCACCGCGACGGACAGACTTGCCATACCAAAATCGAAGACACGACATCCGCTGTTTCTAAACATCGCGCACTGTTGATGGCAAAGTCACCACACTTGGTTCCATCCATTAATTTCACTTGTACATCGTCCAAATTGCAATCCAACGCACATCCTGCATACGGCGCACATTCGATTTGACACGTTTCGTAGATTGGTTGTCCGGTGAGAAGATTGATTTGCGGACAATTGAGTACCGTATCTCGTGTCAAGGAAATGTGATTGCAAGCTCGCGTTTGCGTTCCCAGTTTCCATTCGTCGCTGGGGCATTGTTGCACGTGGCCAAGTTGCGGTGGTGTGTTGAAATGGATGCAAGATCAAGGGCTGCGGTAATGGATCATTTCGTTGCTCGAATGGTGTTATCGAAGTTATTATGTGTTTCAAATGAGAAAGGGTCGCCTCTTGTAAAGAAGGATCGCACGAGTAACAATGAGATATTTGATCCTCCGAACACTCCAGCTGCTCGTCTTCGTTCGCTACTAAATGCGGATATCCGACTCCGGTTCCTTTTGCGTTTGATGCAAAGAAAAGCCCAACGATTTCTCGGCACACGGCATCAATTTGATCGGAACTGTTGTAATCGTTTAGTAGTGACAATACGCATTCAACTCTACCCATGCTTTCTATAGTAGTAAAGCCTCCCACATGATTAGAACGTTCGGCCCATTGTCGACACGCTTCGACGTCCTTACAACGGTTCGACAAGAATCGAACGATAGCAAGTCGGCACTCTGACATTCTCTCGTTCCGGTGCACTGATGGCACTGTCTCGTGCTAAAAGCATTCCGTAAGGACAACAGAGAACGAAAGAAGAAAGGAAATGAAGACAGACGATGATGATCTTGATCTCATGGTAAATTGATTGTATTGTATTCTTATTGTATTTTTTTGGATTGCTTGCTGTTCAACGAATGAACATTGTCGAATATTGCAAACAAAAATACTCATCAGCGGAGATGAAGCAGAGAATCTGTTCGTAAAGCGCACAGCGCGGGTGTTCTCATCGCCGCGCGGACCGCGGACAACTGACAACAGGAAGGCCACTGTTCTCCTTTCTCCTTTCGCCAGTGTACAAAAAGTGAGACGTGGTTCGTGGTTCACCGTTCACCCCAGTCCAACTTACAGTACTGCTAGTCCTCTACTGTAGACTTTGACTGGGACATGTTCGGCACTACAGTCACGAATGTCTACATTTCTTACAACCTAATCTCACACTTGGCATTTGACTACTGGTACAGCAGGAACGTGCAAAGCGTTTTGCTCGTTTCGTCCGACAAAAGTCCCTAAACTCTAGTCGATTTGTATCATCGAACGAAAGATTGACGTTATTGCAGGTGACGACAACAAAGAAGTGTGAAGGCGACATGAAGATAACTTGCAGGAGAGTGCTGATGATCATTATTATTATTATTCCAGTTTGATTATTTCACTGCAACAAAGAAGGATGAAACACTCGCTAAAGCCGAGCTTACTATTACTCTTTGGCTTTCTTGCAACTCCCGCATTGAGCTTTTCTCCGCAACAACACCTCGTTTCATCTCGACGCATATTCTCCAAATGGCCGCCGACACGCAAGTCGTTACTTCTTGGGAGGATCTCATTCGCCAAATGGACAATACGCCTGTCGGAAAGGCACTAACCAAGGAAGTGGCGCTTCGGAAAACGGGCAAAGGTTCTCCTCATGTGCAAAATACGCTGCGCAGGTTTGACTCTTCCGAAGATCCTCAAATAATTTTGTATCGTGATCATGCGGGTTGGTGAGTTTCTTCTGTGTATATTGGAGCGTGTGTTATGGTCATGTCGAGTTTCTTGTTCATTCGACTGACTGACTCGATTGTTGTCTTACGCATATTTTTTACTTGTACAATTAATTAGGTGCCCCTATTGGTAAGTCAACTCGAACCGAGATCAAGTGAGAATCACGCTCTCGCTGTCTCACTTTTTCCGTGATATTATATCTTTTCCGCACTACAGTCAAAAACTCATGCTATTGGTAGAGGAAAAACAAGTTCCTGTGCAAATATCACTGGTGAATATGCGAAGCTACGGCGACAAGCCTTCCTCGTTTCTGCAAAGGTTCCTGGAGGACTCTTACCGGCCATTGAAGTCAATGGACGTGTCATTACCGAGTCACAAGTCATTATGGAATTGCTGGACAAGTGGTTTCCACCGGAAGAAGGGTATCGTCCCATGATGCCCAGCACAGACGCAGGAATGGCTCGATACAAGATGCTGGCTCGATTGGAGCGCGATCTCTTTAGTTGGTGGTGCACGCTGGTGTTTCGACCCGAAGGTCCAGCGATGGGTGGTGGAAGCAATCCACTGGCGGGGTTGTTGGGTAATAACAAGAAGAACAAGGAAATGTCAAGTTCGATGCAGGGCTTTCTCGATTGTATACGGATTGTGGATCAAGAGCTGTGTTCGACCAAGGGCCGTGGTTCTTTGGTGAACAGGATTATCCTACCATGATTGATTTTGTGTTTGTGTCGCATGTGGAGCGAATGTTGGCGAGTTGTGCATACTGGAAAGGTCTGAATCTGAGAGACCCAAAATGGGGATTGGATGGATTGAATGCTTGGTTGGATGCGTTTGAGAAACGAGAACATTATCTGGCATTCAAGAGTGACTATTACACTCACGTCATGGATATTCCACCTCAATATGGTCCTGGTTATGATGGCGGCTTGGAACAGGAGAGAGAACAGTTTCAAGCTCAGATTTTGTGTGTTGGAGAAAACAATCGATTGCCTTTACCACACGATGACAGCTTGCAGCCTCTGTACAAAGGTCCACCGTTACCACTTTGTGCACTAAAAGCTTTAGGTATTGAAGCCGCACCGGACGGTTCCTATGAGTCGACCGACCCAGCGTTGATGAAAAGGCCTGTCGAGTGATGGCAGCTTGGAAACTGGCAGGCAGCGGCGTCAATGTGGCCAAGTTTGCCGCCCGGGAGGACCGAAAGGAGCCAAGAACCCACGCAAATCGTTTTCCGCGCCCTTGGCAGATCCGTACGCTGCCGCGGATGACAGCGCATTGCCTCATGTGGATGCAGCACTTCGCGTTATTTGTCAAGTGGTGGGTGCCGTCGACGAGGAGTTGCCGGGTACGCAGTGGAAGCAAGCGCTCCAAAACGCTGTTCCATCACAACAGACAGAGGGGTCGTCTCGAGTCTATCGTATTTACGAGACCGAGTCGGCGTACCACGCGATCTTCCACTGGCGTCGGCGCGCTATTTGAGAGCGTATTTGAATTGGGCAATTGATGAGCTGTCGGGCTAGTAATTCATTTTCAAAAGAGTATAATTAAATGGGAAAATGATACGGGTTTTATCGCAGCACTAGAGCTTTGCAAGGATTGTCAGATTCATAGAAGCACCGTTCATGGCAGTTGTTGGATGTCTACGCCGTTGCAATATTTCACCATCTGTTGTAAATAACTGCAAATCGTCGCGTGTTTGTGCAACGGCTGTTTGTTGTCTCCCAAAACTGGAACTGGTCCGACAACTCCCCAAGAGACACAAGAAGGAGAGCCGAGATGTAGTTGAGTCACTGCAGCCTGATGCGGGTGTTGTATTTGGACAATTCAAAAGGAAACAAATTCGTTGAAGTGTTTCATGAAATCGTTCCATATCTTGGCGAGCCCAGTGAATCCACAATTGCAAGATATGATCGCGAATCAGTCCAACGGGATAGTGAAGAGTCGCGGGTGCTCTAATAACCTGCTGTTGTGAAGACGGCACAACAGGAAATGACCTAACTGTCGCAAGGGCGCTACTATCGCTCGCACTCGTGTCATCAAACAACGAGAGCTGACATACATCCGCCAAGCGCAGTAAATAAATCGTCACATCGGCAACTTCTTGGTACAGTTTATCCGTTTGCAAAGTTTGCATCAGAAAGAGCTGTTCGACCAATTCACCCAACTCCCCGCCCAACGCCAAACACAAGTTTCGAGGTGTATGAAAGGGACCCCAATCGCGTTGCGCGGCAAAGTCTCGAATCTCAGACTGCAGTTGCCACAACTCTGCGGCCTTCGTTTCTTGACCCGTGTACACATTGGGAAAATCCAGAGTCGATTGACCTTCCTGTTTCGTAATGCCGGTGGTTTGTGAATATTCCGTGTACTTGGACATTTTGCCCTGTGCGGCGAGAGTGAGTGAGATAGGTCAATGCGATACAAAATCAATATTATAGACAATCAAACCTACTTTGGCTTGTTCGACTGGATATTTGCGTCCATTCAATCGTATTTTATTTCGAATCGCTTGCGCTAAATCAATGTGCAAAAGCTGGACAAAGCTTGCAATTGTTCCAGCAGCTTCGAGAGATGCTTTGCTTCTACCATGGAGTGCGTGGAAAAGAAATAAGCCATCTCTGCATAAATAGGGATGATTTCCTGCAACAATATGCACTGTGCCGCATTCACATGAAACGGCATGTCATTGTTGTTGTCGTTGTTGTGAGAGTCAATGTGATTATTAGTATCATCGTCCTTCGCCTGCGGATGTTCTTCATCCTTCCATTGACGAACTGACATGGGCGAAACGGTCTGAGTCATTTTATGATAGGAAACAGGAGGACGAAAAGGAATAAGAAAAGAAGAAAGCAACGATGAAGGACGCCAAAGACCATTATTGTCAGTGAAATAATGCGCCAAATAAAACTCCCTCCTTTTTTCCGTAATGAACCCGGAGGAAGTCATGCCGGCGTTCGACCTTGCGTTAAGTTGACGTTTCACAGAACGTCCTCAACGCGCCCGTCGGGCTTTCGTCCGCGCTTTCAACTTTGGAACGAATCAAAAGGAATAATTGTCATTCTAGAGCTTGTGTTTCATGCGAGTATCTCATTCATAACTTTCTTTATTCGTTTATCAATCAAAACAACAACAACATTTTCTATTCATCCACACGCCGCTTCCCACCCGACTTGTGCAGCAATTTCGTTTCTGTCACAACCACATTGTGTGAAATGGCCTTGACCATGTCGTAAATGGTGAGCGCCGCTACACTGGCTCCCACCATGGCTTCCATTTCGACACCGGTCTTGTGTGTTACGTGACATTCACACGTCACGACGGCTGTATTCGCGTCGCGCATTTGAATGTCCACATTGACTTGTTCGAGAGGCAACGGGTGACACAGTGGAATCAAGTCACTGGTCTTTCTGTAGGCAAGAAGAGGATATATTGAATATACATAAGTTAGACGCCCTCTTCTTCAAATGTTTGTTTCTCATTCAATAACAACTTACTTGGCAGCCATGATTCCGGCCAAAATGGCTGTTTCAAAATCGGACCTTTTTGGACGTCAATCCATGCTGTAAAACTTCGGGCGGAAACACAATCGTCGTTTGTGCGACAGCTCGACGTGCCGTGACTTGTTTGTCACCGACATGGACCATTTGTACAGTCGATCCGTCGGGTGACAAGTGCGTGAATGTGGGTGATTGTGCAGTCAGAATAATGTCATCTTCGGTGGGCAATGGTTGTTCAATGGGGAAGCAATCGGTAGCCCGGTTGGTATTCGCCGTCGGAAGGTTGCTGTTGGCTGTTTTCATGATTTTGATTGTGACTATGGTTGTGATGACTATGGCTGTGATGACCATGACTGTGATGATTGTCGTGACTACTACACACTGTCCTCGAAAGAATCATGACGACTCCAAGATGGCGTAGCTGCAGCAACTTGTGCTTCCGCTCGCGCTTGCTCCACTTGTTGCAAAAATCATCCGAATGACGATGCCGATTCGCCGCACTCCCCACGCTTTTGTTCTTGATCCGTAAAACCGTAGAGAGCTTCTCGTTCTTGTTTCAATTCTTCCATTTGTTCACGAAACAGGGCGTGTTGTTGGGAAGGTGTCTTGTCGTTTTGTGTATTGGAAAACGCACGAAAGGAGCGGTGCATCCGCGCTCGCGTTGTTTTCTGTAGGACCTCTCATCCTTTTATAAATAATTGCTCTTTTCGTTCGTGAAAATAGCAGAGCAAAATAACAAAGAATGTGAAGGATAGCGTTTCCGTTTCACTGAGAGGTGAATGAATGAAATGCCAAGAAACAGATCGGAAACGTTTGTCCAACCGCAAGCAAGCGTCAAACAAACGCGCGCATGTGCGCGCAAAAACGAAGCCAGCTGTACGAGGTGCCACTCCGACAGTGGCCACGTGCCAACGTGTCCCGAAACCAGCACGTGTCCGGAAACCGTTGCTCACTTTCCAGCAGACTGGCTCTTGTGCTTGTGGCGTGTGCAGTTTGCGGCACGGATCTGCCCATGAAACTCCGTGCGTTGTTGTTATGGGCCGCTCGACATTTTAGCGCGTCCTTTTACGTTCCGAAATTTCCGGACGCTTGCCTACTAGTAAAGGTCGCGGTCGGAAAGATCATCCTCTCCAGCAAACGGTCCAAGAATACTACTTGGTATCATATTCATTCCGATACGATATTCTATTCGATGATGCCGCCCGTCAATAAAATGTACTTTCAATCGATGAATGACGATTACGTCAACGACCATGATGACAGCAAGAGCGACGAGCTTTCCTCGTCCCTGTTGTGTTGGTCGAACAGCAACAATCACAACAACAATAAGGCCATGCTTCGCACTCCGTCACCTCCGCCTCTGACAGCGAATCATCGAACCGAACCAGCCGCAGTCACTTCTCCTGTTCGGAAAGGAACGGCGCCTTCGCCTTCTTCTCGTGTTTCGAACAAACGATATCAAAGGAAAAGCAGCGATCGCTCGGACGACGATGACGAAGAAGAAGATCCAGTGCTGGCTTATTTTACGGCACGTCAAACCCGTGTTCGTTTTGCCACCAACGAGGCATCCAACCATGCGAGCAACAACAACAACAACAACAACAACAACAACAACAACAACAACAACACACAACAGCAGCCACGAACCAGCCGACGCTCGTAAATCGTTGAAGCAATTCGTGCAAGGGGCGCTCTTTTGAGTAACAACAATCGTAAAGTACAAAAGAAAATGGAACAAGCGCTTGCATAAGCCGGTGGTCCTTCTCGTGTCACCGCACCTTCGTGTCGTGCCGTTGTAGACACTTCACTCTCGCCGACAGAAATCGTCAAGCAAGTGTTGAAATTGCGCAACAAGGCAGCGCGAGCTGTACAGATACATCATCGATACAAATATGCCATGAAGTGTCTCACGAACGCGTTGAATTTGCTCGAAGCAACAACTCAACTGAAACAGGGGACGGCTGCCAAGAGAAAACACGAGGAGTTGACAAAATCGACGCGCAACGAGTTGGAGCAAGCGCATGCCATGGCGACCGCGTACGCCAACAGTGCCAACATTGTCCGCATGGGAATCAAAGCAGAAGACTTGGGACAGTACATCAAGGCGCTGAAATTGTACACGGTCGCGTACCGCATTCGTCAGGATCAACTCTCCGCCAATCATCCATCCTTGCCGTTCTTGTTGAATCTCTTGGGAAGTGTCCAAATTCAAAGACGCGAATATGCCGAAGCCTTGCCTATTTTGGAATTGGCGCTGCAGCAATCGGCAGATGCTGTCACACGGGCTGTCACGTATCGAGAAATGGGGCGAGTGCATGAATATCAGCAACAGGATGCGGCGATTGATATGTATCATGGGAGTTTGCAGTGTTTGGCGTCGTGTCTTGAGGTCCATTGGGTGCCACCGGAAAAGCCATTGAAACCACAACAATCACAGAATTCTCAATTGATACTAAAGGACTTGCAAAGGTTGCGAAAAGAACAGCAACAGCAAGCTCGCTATAATATGAATGAATGATGCACTCACCGTCAACGGTGAACATGTCTTGGAAGTATCGTATGAAGTCTCGCAGCAACAGCCACCGCACGAATCATCACCGCAGGACACGGAAGAGGCTGCGACCGTGTACAATGCCTTTTCGCCGAGCCGCCGTCCGAAGTTCAAGTGGCTCACATTGAAGCGGCTTCTACGTTGCACCGAATTGCTCAGTGGTATCGTATGCAGCACCACTACGCTCTGGCGGCAGGCGCCTTTGAGTAAGTTTTGTTGGAAGAGATGTTCTACTTGTCATTTTTTAGTAAAAAAAACTCACTCTCTTCACCTTGTACATACACAGAGTCGCGGTACGCGGAATGAAGTATTCGTTGGGAAAGCACCATCCCAACGTCGCGGCCATCATGGGTAATTGGGAAATTTGCAAAAAAGAAATGGGAGATTTGGATGCGGCGTTTTGTACCTATCAGCAAGTTCTTAAAATGGAGTCTCGTCGTTTGGGACTGAGCCATCCAGATGTTGCTGTAACTCTGCACAACATTGCTACGATTGAAGCGGCTCGAGGCAACCAAGAACCCGCCTTGTTGTTGTATCAACAAGTCCGAATCCTGCAAACTCAATTGGGAGGTAAAGACAACCCTGCTATTGCTGTAACATGCGCATGCATGGGAGATTTGTATGAAC